>JAMZAV010005065.1:0-89894 GCA_024449915.1 Sweltsa coloradensis
GGCGGCGTGGGGGCGTGACGTTTACTTGCAGCTATTGGCCTACTCCGACAACAAATTGGCGCTTGAATACGACACGCAGCATTGCAAAAATGGCAAACCGCGAACACACCACTGTTACTATTCAAATCGATAATCATATCATATCATATCAAACAAATAATTGAATCGATTATCATATCATAGGGATTACTAATATCGATAATCGCACGGCCACCCTAGTACATATAATAATAATATAGGTTATATTTTAATTAATATAATATTCTGATATTTACTGGGCAGTTGTTAGACACGATTCCGATATGTCATGTTTTGGGTGATGCAAGCATCAACTGAACTGAATGTTTTGGATCGTTTTTGTTTTGCGAGCTACTTTGCAGAGTTGCCGAGTAGTAACTCGAACAGCTGATGACGCGTCAGTGTCCTGCTATCTCACGGCGAACCATGATCTAACTGTATACTGCTACTACCCTGTATGAGTGCTGCTGCAAGTAGCAAACTTATGACTATTAGAAGCGCGGCTATTTGAACTGACTTGCAGGACGTCCTAGGACGTTGCACACGCTGGTTGCCGGCTGGGGAGAACGTGTTAAGGCGTCCCTCATCCTGGATGTTAAATTGCTTTCTATGCTATTTCGTATATTTAAAACCGTGCGGACAAATTTTGATTGTAGAACATTGAGGCTGGGGCAAAATCGATTTGACTTGTCAATAGTGGCGGCAGAGCTAGCGTGTCCCAGACAACGTAGTAACTGCTATGGGAACTGCTACCTGAGGATATTGAACAGCCAAGAACAGTAAGCTTTTCTTAGGGGATTGCTATTAAGATTGAATCAGCCAAGAGACAAACAATGGGAGTGGGCTACGAAATTGTTTTCTTTCGTTTTTTTTTTATAAAGTTGTGGATTTTGTGATCTTAAACTCGAAAAATAGAATTAGTATACAGTATATGATTAAAATGTTATTGAACAACAGTTCCTTGGCTGCGGGCCTGCAGGATAATGCGTCTCCACCGCATTAAACTGTGTTGGTTTGGCATGGCTTGGCATCCTGTCAGCTTCATGGTGGGACTCTCGGACAGTCTTGTTACACGTTTTCACTTTTAACACGAAGACCCACCCTCGAGCTGTACATCGGGGCAGCACTCAAAAAAAGAGAGTCACATTACCTACCTCGAGTCATCCTCGACATAGAAGCTCACCGGCAAGGCCCATTTCGGAAAAAAAAAAACTGCTGAGAAGGCCAAAAGAGGCCTGCGTCTGATTCAACGTGCGGGCGGAGGTGTCCTGGGGAGCCAGGATTGACACACTGGTTCTCACCTACAAGACCTATGTGCGTCCGGACCTTGATTACGGAGCAGAAGTTTTTGTCACCATCGGCGCAGGCATTTGATATACTCGGCCAAATCCAGAATCAGCCCTTCGACTAGCCAGTGTGTGCAGTAAAGAACACACCGGTGGCGCAATGGAAGCCTACTGTAAAGTAAGCCCCTAACCAGAGACTACAGCAGAAAGCCATCATACTGCATGAAAAACTGGTCGAGAATTGACACTGCTGGTGGCTAGCGCTTATCCAGAGCGGGTCGATCGCAGCAAGGGACACCATTTGTGTCCCAGGGAACAGACACAGCACTCACTAAAACGGAGTCACTGTTCAAGCCTGTCTACACTCGATCCTCGACACGTATGCAAGCCTAGATGTCAAATAGTTCGCTGCGCCAGACTCGACCTCATCATCAAATTGACGTTCAATCTTCAAGTGGAAGTGATGGTCGGACGTGGACACGGTGGGAGAAACAGCCCAGTCCGATCTGATAATTGTGCTTATCGCAGTCTGGCAATCTGAAGAAGCACTGGACCAATTGTCCAGAGCATGGATGCATTGTCGTTTACGGACGACGTCCCGAAACCGCTAGTAGAGAATACCTGTGCTTGGCTTGTCTACTTGTCGAATCTTCTTGTTTGAAGAGGCGCACCCGATGGCACCAGGCTCGAAGCCATTTTTGATGCATGTGAAATAAATGGCTACAATCTCCAAGTCGTCGCCGGGAGGGAATAGATCTGGCAGTGTGTGTGGAACACACCTAACCTTGTTCCACTCAAGTAGTACAATAGATTGATGTCATATTCTGCTAGTTACCAACATAGTTCCGCTCGAGATCAAGAGACTGATTCGTGTCGAGCTGGTTAGATAAATAGTGAAAAGAGTAGAGCCTCGCCTGTCTACTTAAAAAAGAGATGTTTCCGAATGGACACGCTGTGAATGCCTGGAAAAAAGTGCTTACAATTGTACGGATGGTGTGGCTCCAGCCACTGTTCGAACGCGTGCCTTTACAGCAACGGAACTGTGAGCTGACGCGCTAGCCAAGAGTGGCTCAAAGATCGGTCTGCCCCTGACACGGCGAGTATTCTCGTCAACGTCTGGCACAAAAACTTGCCGAGAGGGAGGGCCTCACGAGACGATCCTATGGAAGACTTCAACGAGTGCCAGAATGTATCACAGCACGCGACAGTTGGTGCGGGGACAAGGTCCTCACAAGGGCCAGACAAATCCTGGAACAAGAAAGGTATTCAACGACGTGTCAGGTTTCCCTGCTTGCCGACGGTCGTGCCGTGTGCAGCGTGCTTGTCAGTACACAACCACGAGTCGATTCAAATCGACAAAGAGCCAGCACCGTTACAAATGAGTGTACATCGGGTTTATGCAGACAGAAGAGGGGAACGCGGCGCCCGCACCACGTCGATATCATCTATCGCCACAAGTTAAATCTGCTTGGAACTCCTAAAATTAACCTGAGCGGACGAGTGTAAGGAAGCACATATTTAGTCTGTGGATGCCAGGAGGCGCAACGGCAAAAAATGAATTGAGAGAAGAAGATTTCGGCATAGGAAAAAAATAGATTCTCGCAATGTTATTATTACACATAGGGCCTGGCTAGTCCCTAGTAAAATCGGATCGCATGTCATAGGGCCTACCTAGACATAAGCATCTTTTCACCAGGTCAGAAATATGATTTAATGTTTAATCCCGATTTTCCTGTAAAAAAATTACATTTAAATTTGAATGGCAATCTATATAGGCCTAGGCCCTAATGAGTTTTAAAACTATGCAACCTTTAAGTCCCGCGCGTTGTTGATGAGCGTATGATGGTGGCAATTGAGATGCCATGAGTGTTACGTCGGATTTTGCTGTTTGTTCTGTGAAAATCATTTACTTAATACGAAGATTTTTTTAATATTAAAATTAAATAAAAATTAACTTCATTGTTTATAATAAAATAAATAAAAAATGTACTTAAGTTTTTTAAAATTTAAAAACGTAATAAAAAAAAAATCGTAAAATTGCATTGGTATAAGTGAAATAATTATTCAATTAGACGCCCAAATTTTAACGACGAATATATTAATTCAACGAAATTAAGGTTCGTGCAAAAATCATTACAATAAAGATAAAGCTGTAGGTGTTATGCAGTCCAAAGAATTGTTTGAAGAAAAGAAAAACCCGTAAAAATTTTTTGATTTCATTGAGAGAATGAAATTTTTGATTACGCTCAAATTTCACACGAATATATTAATTCATAAAATTAAGGTTCTGTGGAAAAATCTTACAATCGGATAAAGATTGTAGGTGTTATAGTCGAAAGAAATTTTTTAAAAATAAAAAAAATCGTAAATTGGCGTTTTTTAATTAGGGCTGAGAACAATTTCTCCGATTGCCTAAAACACGTGCGAGTTTCTAAGTTTCAGAGATTTCGAGTGTCTCCATATACATGATATTTCGTCGGTCGAAGTGAAGCGCGGGGAAAGTCAGGGGAGTATCGTTTTAGCCGCATCTTGATTATCAACAAAACACACAAATACAACAGAAAAAAACAAACAAGAAAAAATAAAAAAAAAAAAAACATTCCGGATTTTTTTCCTCCAGTGTATGTGAAATAGGATCCTTCGCTTCGCGTCGCTACGCTCATCCATAAAGCAACTTGATCCTTTCTGGCTCATTTATTCTTGTCTGTGTGTATAGACCTAGGCCCTTGGCAACTTTTAGGTTATGATTAGAGGTAATGAGAAATGGTGATATAAAAATCCAAATTTCGTTTTATAAAACCCAAATTTCGCGTTTTTTCGCGATTTCATTAAAATGGTCAAAAACATAATATCTAAAAAAAAAAAAATTAAATGTAAATTTAAAAAAAGTTTTAAATGAAAATAAAAAAAAGCCCTTTAAGCCTTTTAAGTACCGATGGACATAAATTGCCAATAAGTTGAGAAACGATCGATTGTAGACCCACAAATCTATTCAGAATCGATTCCCAAGCAAAATATGTTGTATGCACCATTATTTATGGGTGGACTTTGCACGGGCGAGTCCTGATACGCGTTGTTATATTTGGCGAGGTTCTAGAGTTGTACCGGTGTGGTGAGCCCGTGACGTCCAGAAAGCGTGATGGTGTAAGGGCGATCCAAGGTCGCTCAGCTGCGCGAGTAATGTTCGGTTTGGACCGCACGTCCACTAAAATTCCACGAAAAATTCCCTGGACCGGCACCTCACCTCCCCCACATTTTGATCTCTAGAATGCTAATTTCGTGAGTTAGATTCGGCTTTTGACCAGTTTTATACAATTTTGTTCGTGTCAGTGATGATCGCACATATACACGGGAGTATTCGCGAAGTCGCGTTTTCAATGTGTTTTTCCATCTCTAAAGTGTATTGTATTTCATCGCCAATAGTTAGTCATGTTAGGATGCAGAAAAGGGATATGGTATGATCCATCAGAAAATTCTTCACAAACTGTTCCGTTTTATATCACCGATTTTGTCACTATACCGTCTAGTTATTAATGTCCCGAAATAGGCCTATAAACTCACATTTAGCCATTTTCCATAGTTTAATCAATGAAATTAACGTTTTAGACATTTCACCGATATTTGCGGACAGTTAACGTCCTCCAACAGGATTTTTTTTTAAATGTCAGTGGCAGCCCTGCCCTAACTGTCTGTTCACTGTCTTAAATCCAATGAACTCTTAACAAATTACAATATACCCGACCTAAAAAATATCAGAAATTAAGTTTTTCTTAACTCCAGTTGGAAACAATAAGGCGTGGCACACCATGTTTTGGAGCAATACACTTTGTACTTGTATGTTTGGGAGACATACACTTTTGGTTTTGACCAGCAAGCCTCGTTGCAGAGGTGAAATGTGTCCCTACTTTGAAGTCTAGAGTGTCCAGCGCGGCCGCCAGCGCCTGCCACCGGAAGTTCTGCAGCTCCTTCCATTGCGTTGCGCGCCGCTCGAGCCTGTCCCCGAGGCTACAAGGTGTGACGACGGACGGAGGGGGGGGGGGGGGAGGGGGGGGGGGCAGGAGCGATGTAGCGCCGGAGAGGAGAGATGTTGTACAGAGAGAGAATCGCAGCCATTGGTGGTTCGAGAGGCGTACCACGGGTCGCGTCCAGCGTGCCTCAGACGGTTTTAATTCGTCACTGCTCGCTTCTTTCCAAGGCGTTGTTCTGGGAAATATTAGCCAAATGACTAAATACATCAAATATCAAATTGAACATAAAGCAATAGCGAGTGCTAACCGAAATGACTTCAAATCAAACTGATAAGATTAAAACATATCTTATATATTATTTGAAATGACAACCTAACAGCAATTGGTGTCTTACTGAACAAAGTTTGTAAATCACAATTAATTAGCTGAGAACGCTACAATTTGAGCTGACAATGTGCGTTTGTACTTTTTCAAACTACGCCTACATTTTCTATTGATCAAGATAATTATTTTTGTGCACATTCAGAAAGGTAATACAATCTCGGACATGCTTGTTTTTTAACATTTTAGTCCGCTATCAACCTTCCGCCAGCTGCTATCAGCAACTCGACCGAGCATGACACCAGGCTGGAATAGATTTCACAGAGACAATCTTTCCGAGAAGAACGCCTCCACCTTCACAAAGACTGCCAAAGACAAGTGTAGTCTAGCCAGCATTGTTTTACCCGACAATCATGCGGGCCGTGCCTCGCCCGGGAGGAGGTAATTATGCCATGTGTTATTATCTGTCCGTGAATAACTCACGCGAGCGAAAACCCAATTTGAGCAGCTGGAAATTTCCATCAAAATCCTTCGAGACTTAAAGTAACTACAAACAACATTTTAATCAATTCAATGTGCCCACACCAAGTTTATTATGTAGTAATAAAATGGTAGATGCTGAATGTCATTGGTTTCTAGAACGTAATCTCCGTCTGTGGATGGGCAAACACAAAAAATCAGTTTACATTCAGCGGTGTGGCTTATATTACTTGCGTCTTGTAGCGATATGGAATGTAGATGCCATGGGTGGAGGAGTAGTTAGGACTAACAGCAGCTTTTTAATCTGCTATTTTTATTCCGCGAGAGCAGCGCTATTTTTTATGCTACCGGCAGGCTACTCAAGACTGCAGTCGATCTTGTCACATACATAAAAATAATCACACGGCATAGAAACATGACATGTGCTTGAATTCCTATGCTCATCAAGCTGGTCGGAAACGAGGCCCGTGTAGTGGAAGTGGGTAGCCTAGGTCAAGTATCGGGTTGCGTTTTGTCGGCAGTTGCTGATACTTACGATCGATGGGTGGGAGGGAGGGGGGGGCGAACGGAGAGCCACTTGACTCTCCTCACATTGCAAGACTGCTGCTAATGAGGGGGGTATGAAAAGGATGCCTTACCCATTGTGGTCGGCGCACGTGTTGTACTGTCAAGCGGGCGTCACTCAGACTAGTAAATACAACATCCCTCGTTCGCTCACTACGTTCGGCAGCATAGATACATAAATTTGAGGCCAGTATATTATGACTCAGGAACTTTGGGCGATACAATATGTAAAGTCAAGGCACCCGTAAATACAAGTACTATAATGTCAGAAGGTTCAGGGTTCGAATCCCGCTAAAGTCAGAGTGTTTTAACTTCTGATTTGACTTGTCCTATCAGTTCTTGTCTTAGGGGAGGGATTGTGTAAACGGGTGCCCCGTCCTCTGCAACGAGGCACACAATAAATTTAAAGTTTTCTGCAGGCCTTGTTGTATTCTGTTCTTGATCCGTGGTCGTGGGTGTTCCATACGCACCGATTGCTATATTTTTCTATTAAAAATATCAACTTTGGATGAGTACGGCTCACTCACCGTCGATTGCGTCGGGGCCTACAGGGTTGGCTTGTCGCTTTGGTTTACTGTTTCCCCACTGAAAATCAGTTATGTGACTGAGTGGGTGGACTCTAAATACGGATTTATTCTTCTATTCGGAATATTTTCTACAAAGTTCTTATGGAAAATTTTTTGGGACCAACAAAAAAGTTTACACATATTTTAAAACTGTAAAAGTTGTACAGTAGTACTACAAAATCCTTCACAAGAAGAACTTAACAATGTGTCATAGTGCATATGCATCATTGAAAATAGCATGTGCAGGGCTAAGTTCTAAGCAAGCAGTCTTTTAAGCATTAACATTTGGACATATGATCTATCTTACTTCTGCTTATGGTTATTCAAGGATCAGAATGTGGCCCCCTAGTTTCTGTTTCAGTCTCATTAGAAGAAAAGTCCTTTTCATTCTGCATTTTCTTAGTATGGATGCTTGCTGGCGGTGTGAATCTCATTCAGTTTGCAATAATGAGGGAGTTTTTTTGTTTTTTTTGGATTGTCCAGTACGGCTGCTCGCTGCTCAGGGTGAAGCTTTTAAATCGGCAACATTGTCTAGTAAGCCTCCGCTGCTCGGTAACTAAGTTTCCTCAAGTCTTTTTTCAAGAAATCTTTCGGTACTTCAGTTGTGGGCCCAGGACTCTAGATTGCCAGCGTCCTGTGCGATCGGGCGACTTTTCGATGTTTGATGTTGTGTAAAGTTGAATCGGTGGCGTGGGGACAACTGCTCTACGTGACAAGGAACTGTAGGCAATGACAGAAATCCACACGACCATTGAAATCATAAACATTCGTTGAATATACGAGTCCTTGCCCCAAAAGTGAACTAACTGTAGACGCCTTTTGGTAATTTGAACAGACTGGGCCCCCCAGTATTATAAGAGGCTCTGAACGTTGTGTGCCAGGGCTACCATCCCATTCAACGTGGATGAGACTTTGAACGTACATACTTCGGGTTTCTGCTTCTGGCTGTATGGCTGCGTGAAACCGTTCTGGCAGAAGCTTTTATTATCGAGCCCGTCGTAATGTTGTATACGAACAGATTCAGAGGATTGTTCCATACGACGAATATCTATTGCCAAAACCGTTGAAAAGAACACCATCTGAAGCAAAAAGTCCGAAAGCAATCCACTACGGCAAATATGCAAAATTCTTGGAATACAGGTACAAAAGTGAAGGTCCAATCGTGAGTATCGTTACTTCGTTAGAGATGTTTTGTAATTGACCACCTTCACGACTCAACCCTGAGCAACGCGAATCTTTACGTCCAGATTTCATTTGCGTCGAAAAAAAAAAAAAAAAACAACAACTTATCAGGACCAAAACATTTCCAAGCCACCAATTACCAACATATATGGAATATTTCCTGCCGTTGTAGACTCAAGTCAAGCCAACGAAAAGCACAAATTCCAATAGACATGGATGCGTAAGCGTAGCACAGTCCCATTGTCCCGGACCCCCGCCCGAAAACGCCATTCCGAATTTGGACTTGACACTCAATCTTACGGACCCGAGAAGTTACATAGAGGAAGAGGCTGAAGTAGGTGATTGCGTAGGAGGAGCTCCCTGTATGGAAGTGGCCTGGGTTAGATGTGCAGTATCGCAGGGTCTATGTCGATGAGTCGTTCAGGTTAGTTCGTTGTGTGCAGATGGTACGCGCTGCACAGCTTCTGCGTAAGACCACGCAAGAAACCCTGAGGGCAAAGAGATTAACCTAATAGCCACTATGACAATTAACCTTTTCTATGCTACGCCCGAGTTAACTCAGGCTGACGCGGCTGAGCCGTCAGTGCTACGCCGAGATAACTTCGGGCATGGCACATTACACATCCAACCCATGTCAAAGCCTGACAACATTGTACTAAAATTACAAAATAACCAAAATAAAAAATAAATAAATTAAATAACATAGGTTCGATTCCCTGAGGTGGGGCGGCTTTTTTACTTTCTGAATTTGTAGTACAATAAAAACAATTACACCCACGGAGTGTTTTCCCATCAACCAAATCGAGAAATATAAACCATGTTGGTTTTTTGTGGGGGGGGGGGGGGGGGGGGTTGGTTTTTGGGGGTTGTTTGGGTTTGGTCTTAATTATGAGAGGGAATTATGGTTTTTCAATATGTTAAATAATTTGGGAAATCAATCTCCACCGCTATCTGTGGTTTGTTTTTTGTTTTTTTCGGGGGGGGGGGGTTGTTTTTTTGTGGGGTGCTTGTTTTTTGTAGGGGTTGTTTCCCAAACACGGAGAGAAAAAAATGGTTTTACAAACATGGTAACATTAATTTTGGAACTACACCCATTAATTATCTGTGTTTTCTTTTGGTGGGAGGGTGTTTTGTTAGGGAGTTTTTTTGGGGGAGGTTTTTATTTTTGGTTGTGGGTCTAAAATCAATGATAGAGACTTTCGGTTTTTCAAACATGTTACATAATTTTGGGAACTATCTCACACCTATCTGTGTTTTTTGGGGTGTGGTGGTTGAGGGGGTTGTGAGGGGTTGTTTTGGGGTTTTTTGGGGGTTTTTAACAATAAGGGGTGGACAACATAATGTTTTTCCAAATTTTTACATGATTTTGGGAATATAACACCTATATCTATGAGTTTTTGGTGAGGTCGTTTTTTTGGGGGGGCGGGGGTTTGTTTTTGGTAGCATTATGTGAGAACGTGAATTTTACATCGCTAAAGCCATTATGCTTTGGGGTGTAACGGGTCGCCTTGCCCCCTCTGTCCCAAATACAATTTTTCGCATTATTTCCACAAATATGCAAATTAATTAGCATCCAAAATAAAATCAATCATCTTCAATGATAATTTATTTTCATGATAAGGTATTTGTTAATGTTAGATAATAAGTCAAAGAGCCAGGGATTGTGTCCCTAAACATGGCATTAATTTCCACTGTAGTTTAAATTTCATGTGACTTGTCGAGATAGGGCTAGTTGGCGAAGTTTCTGGTGAAGCCTCGTCAACTCAGTTCGAGATCGAGAGAGAGAGAGTCGATTCCGAGCGGGAGTTATGGATGCACCTAGCAGGGGTTATGCTACGACGGTTTGGCAAACATAGTTTGTAGAATTGCAACGCTGTGCACCTGTACCGTTAGTTTGGGCTGTGTGCCACGAGCGCGGATCTGAAGAAAAGATGCTGCTGGTGATTGGGGCAAACGAGAGCACGCCGAGCGCTGACCATTAGGGGATGCGTATTGTCCATCATGCGGCGGCAGGTTGTAGTTTTTTGCCAGCTAGGTATCCAGCCCGCCTCAACAACGAGCGGGAGGGCCCTCACTAGTGCTTTGGTTTGTGTGGAGGCATACAGGTGGTTTAACCTACGTGCGCGTTGCGAATCAGTACGTGTGACTAATCGCGTAAAATAGCCGCAATGTCAGTGGTTTGTGCGAGCCAGAAAGAGCCTAGTGAACACGCAAGTGTATTTTAGTGCGTTTTATATAAAATTCTTCGATATTTAGCGGCGTTTGTGGAAAAGAGATAGCACGCCATGTGGTACTAACCCAAGCCCGCTCCACCCATGACGACCACGCTATCCACTAGGGTCCACCATCTACACCATCAGGCCTAATCAAACCTATCTAAATTAATTTTCTATTGCAATAGCAATAGAATACACTTCAATCCATCCTTTTGGATTCGATTATGTTCGAATTTCCATCTAAAGCAGACACGTGGTAACACACGAGACCTCAGGACCCACACCATTTGCACCTACTAGGTCCACACTCTGTTGGAGTTCTCCCTTGGTTGAGTCCCTGTGATCATCCCTATGTCCCACCCTAATGTAAATCCGACACCGTGTGGATGCGCCCACGCGAGCCTGTTGCGTGAGGAGAGGGAAGTGCCGATAATCCGCTATCCGACGAGCAGTGCCGGGTTCAATCCACCCACTTGGGATTTCGACGCCGACGCGCACCGTCCGCCTTCCAAACCAAGGGACGCCGACGCCAGGTTTCGCCTCAAATTCACTTTCCCTCCTTGCGACTACGCATCGTACACGTGTGAAATAACATCAGGGCCCGACACACACCATGCGGTCAGCATACCAAAGGCATTGTTTTGAGTACTATTATTTAATCATACGAGGTTTTTTTATCATGTATAATAATGAAATGTACTCTAAATGGGTGTTCTTTCTGTTGTACCAATGCTTTGGGAGTTAAAATCGAGTCATTGTTTAACCTTGTATCACATGTTATTCAAGTTCATTATACGAAGAATCCAACCTTTACAGTGTACGAGTGCATTGCCCGGAATGTCCTTCACATCACCTTTAACTTTCTTTTTCAAATCTCAGGCACTCAGCACCCTATGAACCAGAAAAACCTTAGACTATAGATACTAAACCTAAGCAGTTGCGCCAGCATTCCAGGACTAGGAGGGAGCGCCAGCCTCGCCCCACCCCTGTGGAAAGTCTAGCATCCGGTGAGCTGAGCGTACACTGTGGTGCAAGGTTTTGTCCTGCAGTGTACACTAGTGGTGAACGCATGTCCTTGCATGTGTGGTCCAGTGTTTATTTGTGTCAGGGATATTTCCTTGGTCTTCAACATTCCTTGTACTAATGATAGAACAACTCGTAAATACCTAGAGTTAATTACTGGCGGCCCACGTCTAGATAAGAAGGATATATATCTAACGGCTAAGATAGCTTGCAATTTGAAAGACTACGTTGTGGTATGAGCTTAGAGGGGGTAACGCACAATTGGCGCCCAACGTGGGGCACGATCAGTTACCACGACGCGAGATAGGAGCCGTGAACTAGATATCTCTACTCGAGTTAGGATTTGTGGGACTTTGTTATCAGCCCTAGTAGGCGCACAGTACACAATAATAGCAAACCGACCGATAACGTGTTAGACAATGTCAACGGACAAGTACACCACGGATAGGAATAGGCAGATAGGCGCGGTACTAGAGGTAGACCCGGAGGCGGGAAGCAGCGTTGCCACCACCGTCGCGCGGAGAGTAAGGCGCGACCGTAAGGCCATCGCCGTACCAGCTATGATCGCGGGAAAGAGGACTTGCTACGTAAGGAAACTGAAAGTGGAACCCAGGAAGTCCCTGAGGGACAGTTCGTTATCGCTAGTGACGAGACAGAGTCGGAAAGCTGTCAAAACGACGCGGAAGGTGGTCCTAAGGGGGAACTGAGGGTCGAACCAACAATTTCAAAGAGAATGGATGAATTCTTAGAGAAGGCCATGAATAAATTAGTAAGCATGGCGAAATCGATAGGGCCCGAGAGCGTTGTGATTCCGACTCGAGTCCGCGCAGAAATGAAGGAAGCACAGGACAAATTCCTAGGAGAATTGTGGGGCAATCATGATGCACGCCAAGCCTACGCGATACAGCCGAGAAAACGACCGCGACGCTACGGATGGTAAAGCATGAAGCAGGATTGTCCCAGGCAGACATAGCTCGGACGCCTGAACGCTACAGCGAACAGACTGACAGACAGGATGAGGCCGTCGAACGACCGATGCAACCTAAAACCGTCAAACGCAGTGACCTAACTAAGCTCGAACGAATGGTACCGTGCGGAAATAAGCCAACTGAAGGCAACAATATGCAACTGAAAAAGATCGCGCCGACATCGGAGCAAACAAAACTAGCTAGGTTAGGCAACCTCAGAGACAGGGCTACAAGAATGTCGGACAGAACCCGAAATATCGTAGCAGGCCTCGTAAGACGGACGTAAATGTCATTCGGGCAGGCTTAACACCCGTCGGCCGATAGGATCATCACCGAATATGTTGGTGACGGAAGCAAGTGAGCAGTGGGCGCGAGAGTACGATGCGCGAACCGCAGCACGTACGCGCCGAAATGATAGAGCACTGTGCAAACCGCGCGCGACCGAGGCTAGGGTTTCGAACCTGGTCGACGAAGCCGACGAAGAAAGGGGCGTCTCTACGGTATGAGATGTATGTAGCCGAGCGTCTACGCGGGAATGAGTAAAACTTCATGGTGATCACGTGCATCGCCCCGAAGTAACTCGTAAAGCGTTACAAAACGGTTTCCCGCGAATCTTGCAGAGCCGTATCAGGGAGGCCTGTGGGTGTGGCTTTGGTCACCAGCGGAGCGAATCCATCGAGCTAAGACAGTCTGACAGCAGACGTGGGGTAGAGAGTGTATCCCAAGAAGTGACCCTACGGCTGAAACGAAGCACAAGAGACTGTGGGTAAGCCCCGGTCCGGGTAAATGAAAACTTGTAAGTATTTTCCTCCGCGGACAGACAAGAGTAAAATGAATGTTGAAACACACAAACACACGCATGCCCCTAGAGCTGTGGCGTAAAAGGAAGAATTGGCCAAAGGTCGTGTGGGGGTAGAGCCATTCAACAGTTAAGAGGCCTAAGCGCTCACTGTTACCGAGGTGTCAGTGGGTGTGTCTGTAAATATAAGTAGTTTCTAAGACATTTAAATGTAATTTTTTCTCTGTGGTGTAAAAATACTGCGTGCGAGTTCGAGACAAGGTCGAACAGGGACCGCAGCGCTAGCCGAACTGCAACCGGGAAGATAAGCTATCAGCTGTTTTCCAGAAGAAAGGGCCGACCTAGCCAAACGAAGAGCACGTGCTAGCGTCCAGACGAGGACTGCGTTTGAGCTACGTCGATCAAACAGCTGGGCATGTAGCCCGTCGACAAAACACGCTCGCTAAGTCGCAGGTAGTGACCCCAGTTGTCAAGAAGGACAACGCAACCTGAAGCAACAAGTGGTTGACTGCGCATGACCCCACCTCACAACTCGAGGTAGTGTATTGACTTGGGACTTTTGCCACTGCAGGCTTCTGAATTTATTCTTCAGTCAAGGACGCGACTGTACTTGTGTGGTAGTGAATTACCAATCTACGCTACTCGAACACCTCGCCAGGATCAGCATCTTTTGAGACTCGTGTGAGCTGAGCCCAGGACGTACCTCCGCCTAGACAGGGTCCGCCTAGAAGGACGTACCTGTGACACTACGTCGGATATAATTCGTTTATTTTACGCGATAGAATCATAGGATAGCCTCTTCTCACTGAGCCTAGGGTTTCGAGGTATTTTGTCTGTGTTGCGTGAGTGTGCGTAGGGTTGTTATTTTGTGTGGAACCGCCACCGCAGCCTGCGCCAAGTCTTGAAGTTTCCGTCGCGAATAGTGCGTTTTGAGTCAAGTGTGTGAGTTTTTCCTTTCGAGGTTGAAGTTTAATTTTGGAGTCTAGCTGTGTCCAGGTGAGTCAACCGTTTGTTGACAGTTTGTTTGTTGCGTTTAGATGCGCGATAGCTTATTTTGTAAGTCGCGAGTGGGACACCCACATAGTAGTTTGAGTAGTAGTCGGACGAAAACCGCCTTCCGTGTAGCTTCTTTTTGTACTACAGAGCCGTTGAGTTACTTCCTCTGTGAGTGGGTGAAAGGCGTGTTTTTAATATAGCAATTTCCGTAAATACCATGTCAAAGGCCGAGCGAGCTCATGTGGTAAACGTAAAATTTATGTATCTTTTTATAAATCGCGAGAGCGTACCTAATTTCCAATTTTAATTTATAGACTGTATGTGCTTACTTCTTATAAATCGCGAGAGCGTACCTAATGTCATTGTAATTTGTGAATAGAGCGACGAGCGTACCGTAACAACTATCGACGCAAGTGTAAATGTTTGTTCGCTAGTGGTTTAATTTGTGTTCCTTACGCAAGAGCGGTGGTAACGTACCAGGCGAGATTGTAAATCTCAGAGCCCAGAGTTCTGTGGAAGGAGCGAACGAGCACGGTACAGGGAGTCGAACCTTGTAAGCCAGGGAGGTGTGGCAACGCACGGAACGACGCAAGCGGAGACAACAGCTGCGAAGCTCAGCTAGCAGATCGCACCTAGGTAATGAAAGTGAAAAGGATGGGTATCGAGTCGCTCCACCCTAACCAGCAGCAAGACGGCGCGAGAGGGGAAGGCAAGCGCGAACGGATGCACTGACAGCCAAGTGTTGTCAACGAGGCGCACCGAGGAACGTGGTTTGCCAGATATGCACACAGGGGTAGATGGACTCATGCGGGGTCATAAGGACCTCGTGTTGGCGGCTACGAGCGCATTTCTTGACTGAAACTCGTCTAGTTTGACGGAGCTATGGCAACCACGGTTGACCAAGGTAAACTCAAGAAGAATAGACTACCGTGGTCTGTGACCCATGTGGTTAATCAAGTTAGCCACCCTGCGTTAATCATCACCCCGAGCCAGAGCGCACGCACCCATCCACAAGACATGCTGCGTTGGTTTAGGGACGTAACCGGGCTGGGAACGAGGCCGTCCGGCGCTTAGCGAGATTGTCCTTTATCTCGAACCAGTCAACCTTCAGTTTAGGGTATTTACGTTTGCACTATTGGTAGGATCTGGTAGCCTTTTAGCCCCTGAGTTTGTGGTTGCCCGAGCGCCAGGCAACTTGCAGTTTCAAGTAACCTTTGTTTTAGCACTACGAGTGCGTTTTGGAGTTAGAATTTTGTTTTGAGTTTAAGTTTTATTTTTGCTACGTCACAACTTTTTAGTATTTATACAGCCATTTAGTACGCGGAGAGTTGTTCCCTGCCCTGTTCAAATATGTTTAATTTTGTGTGCGTCGCCTCGTTTAGTGTTTTCAATTGTCGCGTATTGCCGTGTTTTGCATAGTTTTTAGCCCCCCCCCGTGAGCCGCGTGCGGTACCTTACTTATCGTAGCGATCTATAATTTTGTTTTCCTGTTTTTGGGGCATCGCCCGTGTTTGGTTATGCGTTCTTTGTTTGTAGCCCAGTGCGATCCGGAGTTCAGTTGATATTGTTTTTTTGTAAATCACTAAGCAGACTTGTGTAATTAGTTAGATGCTAGGACGCGTAGTGAACGCGACTACGCCAGGTTAATACACTCACGGAGTGATGTAGGGTTGATATTTCCGTTGTTTTGTTGGGAACCCGGGTCGAGTCCCGGGTTCGAGAAGAGTTGTTCTTCGTCATTACTTCAGGAGCCTACAAGTACGAGTAGAAGCAAGCTCAGCGCTGCTAGCGCCATCTGTTGTCGATGCAATGCAATGACAGTGTTACTGACGGCCGGAGGGCTTCCCGGGGTGGTGTGGCGCGGTAGGCATGCGGCCGGCCGGGCGCATCTCGCTTAGTCAGTGTCACGTGGGATGACAGTGGCGTACCGCAGGGGTCAGTAAGAGAAACTACTTTTGTTTCTCATCTCGAAGTAGGTGATAATTCACAGCTTGGACTTCCATATGAATTCCCGGGAGTGAATTATACTTGGCAACCAGTGAGATGGTTTTTGTTATGTGACCACCTTGGGTCGGGTTTTTTTCTTTGTGTACTTAGGGAAGGTAGTTCCGTGGATGTGCCAGGAGGTAACTTTTAAATTGGACGAGGTTCACCTTACCCTAACTACTCCTATTACTAGTTTTAGGAATGTGAATTCCGTTCGTGTATGGGAAAAATGTTAATTTTTTTAAGGACAGATGTATGCTGTCCGATGCATGTGGGATAACTTTATTACTTTTGCTTAGGGGCCCTAAGTTCCAAGTAAAGGTAGTGGGGGTAACTGTAACGGGTCGCCTTGCCCCCTCTGTCCAAATTAAATTTTTCAGCATTAATTTCCCACAAATATGCAAATTAATTAGCCTCCAAAATAAATCATCATCTTCATGATATTTATTTTCATGATAATGTATTTTTAATGTGACATAGTAAGTCTAAGAGCCAGGGATTGTGTCCCTAAACAGGGGCATAATTTCCAACTGTGTTTAAATTCAATGTGACCTTGGTCGAGATAGGGCTAGTTTGGCGACGTTTCTGGTGAAGCCTCGTCAACTCAGTTCTGAGAATCGAGAGAGATAGAGTCGATTCCGGCGGGAGTTATGGGATGCCACCAATAGCAGGGGTGTATCTCCGACGGTTTTTTCAAACATAGTTTGTAGAATTGCAACGCTGTGCCCCTGTACCGTTAGTTTTTGGGCTGTGTGGCCACTAGCGGCGAAATCTGGAGAAAGATGCTAGCTGGTGATTGGGGCAACGAGAGGCAACCGAGCGCTGACATTAGGGATGTCGTATTGTCAATCATGCGGCGCGGTTGTAGCTTTTTGCCAGCTAGGGAAGCCAGCCGACCTCCAAAAACGAGCGGGAGGGCCACTCACTATGCTTTGGTTTGTGTGGAGCATAGCGGTTGTTTACCTACGTGCGCGTTGGGGGGGAGGGAATCAGTACGGGGAATATCGCGTAAAATAGCGCAATGGCAGTGTTTGTGGCGAGCCAAAGAGCCTAGGGAACCTCAAGTGTATTTTAAGTGCGGTTTCTATAAAATTCTTCGATATTAGCGGCGTTTGTGGGAAAAGAAGATAGCCACCCATGTGGTCTAACCAAGCCCGCTCACCATGACGCCACGCTATCCCTAGGGTCCACTCTACACACATACAGAGCCTAATCATACCTATCTAAATTAAATTTCTATTGCAATAGCAATAGAAATACCTTCAATCATCCTTTTGATTCCGATATGTTCGAATTTCCATCTAAGCCGACACGTGGTAACACACGGAGACCTCAGACCCCACCATTTGCACCTACTAGTTCCACACTCCGGTTGGGTTCTCCTTGGTTGAGTCTGTGATCATCCCTATGTCCACCCATTGTATCGACCCGTTTGGAACGCCCACTCGGAGCCAGTGCGTGAGGAGAGGGAAGGGCGGGGGATAATCCGCTATCCCGCACGAGCGTGCGGGTCAATCCACCCACTTGGATTTCGACTCGCGCGCACCGGTCCGCCTTCCAAACCAAGGGACGCCGACGCCAGGTTTTCCGCCTCAATTCAACATTTTCCACATACTTGCAACTTACGCATCGTACACGTGTGACATACGCATTGCCGACCAACAACCATGCGGTCAGCTACAAAGGACAGTGTTGAGTACTAATTTATTAATCATACCAGGTTTTTTATCATGTATTATAATGAATGTTATTCGAAATGGGGGTTTTTCTTTTTAACCAATGCATTGGAAGTGTAAATCGAGTCTTGTTTAACCTTGTATCACATGGTTTATTCAAGTTTCATATACTAATATTCGCAACCTTGACAGTGTACGCGTGCATTGCCCGAATGTCCTTCACATCACCTTTAACTTCCTTTTTCACATCTCAGGCACTCATCCACCCTATGAAACCAGAAAAACTTAGAATATAGATACTAGACTAAGGCAGGTGCGCCAGCAATCCCAGGACTACGGAGGGAGCGAGCCAGCCTCGCCCCACCCTGTGGAATTCTAGCATCCGGTGAGCTTTGAGTGTACACTGTGTGCAAGGGTTGTTCCTGCAGTGTACACGAGGTGGTGAGCCGCATGTCATTGGGCATTGGAAAGGTCATGTTAGTTGGTGTCGGGATATTTCCTTTGGTCTTCAACATTCCTTGTACTAATGAGTTAGAACACTCGTAATAACCTAGAGTTATTACTGGGCGCCAACTATCTAGATCGAGGAGAGATATCTAACTGCTAAGATAGAGACGTGCAATTTTGAAAGACTTAACGTTAGTGGATGAGCTTAGAGGGGGTAAACTCCCAGGGGCCGTGGCAGTCTGCACTGCCTGTGCTGGAAACGCAGTACTCCACACATCCGAACCATATTATGCATTTAGCGTGTAATGCCCCTTTCTCCTAATGCTTTGCCGCGCGCGCTGAAGAGCGCGCTGGTGTTTTTTGAAATGGTCTATTGCATTATTCAGGCCATACTTTAGTTGGAAATAAAACACATTTAAAATTAAAACAGTTTTTTGTGTGTGGGTAACCCCCATTTTTGGGCTCGGTATTTAGAGACCGACCGGAACTTTAAAAAAGTACCAATTTTTCAGGTATTTTTGGCAAAAAAATTTAATGTGTGGAGGTGCCGTCCAGAAATTTTCACACTTTTGATGGGGCGCCGCTCTAGACTGTACATTACTTCGACGGCAGGTGGTAGTCCACAGCAACATGCAACGTTTGTGCAATACATCGTTCCGTGATGTTTTCCAAGAGATGCCAACACGGCTCCGCAAAAATAGACCGCTTGAATAACGGAGTACTACAGCTCTGCCGAAATAACCTCTCAAAATAATGTGTGTAGGCAAATCAGTTAATTTTTTAATTCAAATTTGATTCAAATTGATTTTAGGTTACAATGATCGAATCGTATCATCCCTACTTAATACGTGCAGTAGGTCTTGGATTAAAGAAAAGCAAAGCAGTTTACTATTTCAAACCCCTCCCCAAACCCTCTAGGCCCTACAGGATAAATTTTGTTTTTTTAAAGTCGGTAATATCAACTTGGCAAAACTTTATATGTTAAAGGTTTGATGTTTTTAGAACGTTTGTTAAAAGGGAAAAAAACCCAAAAAATTCTGCTGCCTTCGGCAGCGATTTTATGTGTGTTTTCCCGCCGACGTGAATGACTCATTGGGGTAAACGCCCGGCTCGCATGGCTGACTTAGCTCGTATGCGCTCTCGTCCCCCGCCCCGCATAAAGAGATACATGCCGTTAGATCATCATTCAATAGTGCGGTGAAAGAATGTGCATCAAGCTGAAGTAATGTGTATAATATCGATGCTATATTATAATGGTGTATGTTAATCTTAATATAAAATGGTGATCAAGTGCAGGTGAATATAAAAATAATAATAGAAAATAAATTACACAAACAGCTATCATTTCATGGGTTTTTTCCAAACTGTGATAAGTTATCATAAGCATACCAGCAACTATTGTCATACTTGTCTTTATTTTTCATAAAAAATATTTATTTTATATTTTTCCGTGCACATTTTGTCCTAATATTGTGAGCAAATGCATGTATATGCAATAACCATCATATGTAGAATCATTCAAAATCAATGATAATAAACAGTCATTCTTTATAGAAGAGCGTTGTGCGCGAGTTTCACCCAACTTAAGCCCCAAAACCATCTAGCAGACAATCACATTAGAAATAGAACCTTCCTAACACGACTGTACATGACACAAGCTCGCACTCACATTTATCTGAGCGGTCGTAAACACCCAGCGCGCAATCTGTGTTGTATACGTGATAAGTTATGCGATACTTGAGGATACTTCTTTCCACGCACTTACCAACGCACTCGTATTCAAACAAATACAATCATTTCTAATAAAGAAAACACAGATGACGAAAGGGTGAGATGCCAACCCCCCCCCCCCCCCAAACACGCACAAACACACATATCACACATTCACAACATGAATATTATATTGCTGCATGAACGTACTGCTAAAACGTATATATCAATAAATGTTTCATATTTGGTACCTAGATCATAATGTTATGTGAATTTGACATACAAAATGACATGTTTTACACAGGTGCCCTAGAATCTTACCACAAAGAAAGACTCAAGTATCTTCCAAAGCGAGTTCACTATCCATACGAAGGAATAGAAGCACGTGGTATACTCGCTATACTTGATCATAATCATCATAACTGATAATAATTCATCTCATCATCATATCATCATCTTCATCATAATTGGTGCTCTACAAACGAAACGCACAGCTGCGAGAAATCGACTGATTGGGTCTTGAAAGCCGAGTACTTCGTAACGCGAGCCGGCCGCGGACCGGCTACACGCCGGGTCGACTCGATGAGTGGCCGTACAGTGACGTCATTTTTAGGCCACTAGTCTTCGTGCAGGGATATTTTAAAACTCTATTTACTTAGCAACCAGATGTCCGATCAAGCTGATCTAAGATCTATTTCCGTGAAATTGAATGGTTCAAGATATGCTATGAAGTGCTACCAAGATGAGATAATTCCTTTAACTTGTGCCATGTTGTTTGCAGTACGATGGAAATAAGTGCTAAAAATAAAATTGAGTAGAGGTTAATGACAAACACTAAAACAATAATAGCTTCGGCATTAATACGATTTCCTCCCCGAATTTAACACAGGCGGCGGTGTTGAAACTAAAGCTTATGTCTAGGCATGGAACTATTGCCAAAGTAGATAAAGAAGTTCAACCGCGAAACTTCTTTGTCAATTAGAAGGATGTTGTTGTTAGTAGCGCTGATGGTGCGGCGGTGAGTCAGGAGAGTACTCATTTGCAGGGCTGTGCGAGCCTAGAATTTATTTATTTATTTTATTTATTTATTATTTATTGAACGTCTATCCTATTCAGTTATAAAAACTGATTTACAAAGGACAACAACTAAATAAATCTAATTACATAGATGCAGAAACTACAATAAACTACATTTAAGTACATATTTGAAATATTAGCATTACAACAACAATGCATTTAAACACAACAATTTTGTTAACAAATGAAAATAATATAAAATGTATTTAATTAATGAATCAAATATAAAAAAAGGGTGGGGAATGAAAAGAAAAGGAAAAAAGAAAAAAAAAAGAAGAAAAAAAAAATAGAAAGAGGAAAAAAAAACATTAAAAAAGAAAAACAAAAAGAAAAAAACTGATTTATTAGACGATACCACTCAAACGAATATGAGGTTTGCCAAAAATCAGGAACAGCAAATCAGGGAGTATAATCAAAAAACTTTCGCGGAAGAAACCACCGAACGCGAATCTTTATTCTTGTGTTCAATCTTCATTTTTGTGTTCAAATCTTGATAACAGTTTAGTCCAAAAAAATCTTGACTCTAATATATAATTATATCAGATATATAATTATTTAAAATTGTTCATGTCAAAAACTGATCACAGCAATGATACAGGACACCTAACTCCAGTTCCAAGCTCCATCAGTGAGCGGTAACCAGACAATCGAGGCAGAAAATGTTTAAGTCGAGCCGAGCTGAGTAATAAAAAAAGCTTGGTTTTTGAGCAGAGCTTTAAAAAAATAAAAAAATTGTTATGGCTAGGCTACTGTCATATTTTCAGTTTTCACATATATTTTAGATATCTTAGTAGGATTATGTGGTAGGTGGTGATGGAAGAGGGAGGTGGGGGTGCTCTAATAAAGCTGTGCGGGAAAGAAAACCAAAACTCAATGTGGTATGGACCGGTATGTGGCTATGGTATAATATGTACAGACGACAGTCTAAATCATTGCAACAAGGTGCTGTTGCTGAATTGTCCACTATCTTGTCTTCCACGTCCAATTCCATACTTGCTCGTGATTGTACTCCCTCCCTGCAGGAAACCACGGCGCGGCAGCAAAATTCGAATCTCGATTGTCAACGACGCAAGCTCTACGAACTGTCTAGCCTCGCACCTAAACATACATAGTTCGCTAGCCTCGTCTCAACCCAATCTAGTCACATCTCTCTTCTCTCTTTCTCTCGGCGGCTGGCGAGCTGCGAGCAAGACAGAGAGAGAGGAGAGAGAGCCACGTTTGCATTCTACTGCGTCGAGTAACTCGACTCGAGTTGAATTGCATTGACTGTTGAGTGCTAGCGAAGACACTACTGGTTGTAGGCATACTCGTCAGCCGTTGCATAGACTGTTAGTGTTGAGTGAACCAAGAAGACGAGTTGACGATTGAAATATTAAATAGTGCAGTCAACATTTCAGTTGCAAAATTCTTAATAAAATTATGCCAATGGTGTTTGAGAATGACACTCATTGTATAGTGTCTACTGTTCACTGGCTGCCGCATTCTTCCGCAAAAGTCTTTGTTGACAAGAATATGAAAATTAGCAAACTGCGTGTTTTTGTAGGCTCGGCTCGGCTCGACGCGAGCTCGAAAATGAAGCTCAAAAAAGCTTGAGAAATTGAGTACTCGCACAGACCTAATTATTTGTTTTTGCCCCTTATCTCCCTTGAGTCAACCCTATTAATAACAAAGTTATTCTTATTTCCTATAACCAGGGCCAGGAGATTATGGAAATTGTTTTGCACAAATTTCGTAATTAAAATGTGAAAAAGCGGAAGTTGGGCGGAATTGTTGAAAAATGTACCAATACACATAAATTCGCTAAAGATGTGCGTTTTTAATATATTTTTTTTACATGCGGACTTGCTTTTCTTCAGTAGACTTAGGCCAATACAAAAGAAAGACCTTATTGTCACTGTTTGTTAGACCTGGATCAAGACCACACCCTGCCCATTATATCCCCAGTCCTTGGCAAAATAACTAGGCTTAGCCAAGGCCTTTCCTAACAGTTATCTTATGTAGGCCTAGAGTTACATAGGCAGGGGCCTACAATATAGCTCAGTAAATCTTAACCCAAATAGGCCCTAGGCCCTAACTTGGCTAGAGTTAAACAACAGGCAGGGGCCTATCATGGATGTTTGACTTGGCTAGGCCTAGGGGCCTACCCAGCCCAGGCTCTCCCCCAGTCAGCAAGTAAGCTTAGGCCTACAACCTAGCTCAGCCAAAATCCAAACCTAAATAGGGCTTGGGCTAGGCCCTAGCCTAGGCCTATAATATGAAGTAGTAGGGCCTATTTCATTGGAAATTAAAGCTTTCCTTCAAAACCATTTCAGTTGTATCCATTATAAACTCGAGCTTGTCCTCCCGCGCCTTTTTCTGGTTGACCAGGGTGTCCTCTAGACGAATGTCACAATATTTACAAAACAGGATGTTTTTCCCGCTTATGTAAAACCCCTCCTTAGAATAATGTTCAGCTCGCGAGGTAGCTGTAACTTTGATGTGTGTGCGACCCATCTTTAGAACCACGCTGGAAGAAAACTTGCTCACGCAAAACGACAAGAAACGGCCATTTATGTTTATTTTCATTATATCTTGACGTGGTCGATAATCACGTCGATGCGTCAGTGCGACTTTAGCGCGCCAAGCGGCTAACCTATTGAACGTAGCGAGTTTACCGGGTGCGCCCAACAGATAGCGCGAACAGGCTGTGCAGCTCGCTCCAGCTGATCGGTGCTTTACGAGTGTGGTACAGTCAACGGATAAAATAATGGACCTAATTTCAAATTTACGTAAAAATTGCCGGAAAAACGATTTTTAGCCACAGTTTTTTGCAGTTTTGTTGAATTTCGTAATTATATCGTCATGAATGGTAAATTTCGCGATTATTAACGATTTTCGCGACTCGTCGCGATTTTTAAATGCATATTTTTGGGGTCCAACTATTATGTCTTGTACTCATTTGAAGAAAAAAATACCTATTTCATTATTTCGTGATTATCGCGATCTCCATAATCTCCTGGCCCTGCCTATAACAGTATTTGTTATTGCTGTCAGGTGTTTTGTGGCAAACAATCTTACCAAATTTACCAATCTTGGAAATCCTGCAACCCAAAACTATCATTTTTCCATATAATATTTACAAACCTTTGCAAAATGAAGATAACTTTGAATAAGTACCCAAACCTGAAAATTACTCGATAGTCGATACCCGCGGGTATTTTGCCACCCGAAACCGAACCCGACGTGACGTGAAATAAAAAGTGTTACTCTCACACCCCTGTGAAACACTGATGCAAAGTCAGTGCCTAATACCAGCACTAGACACTTTTTTAATAAGTTCTTTTTTTTCTCATTGTCATGTTTGCATAGCCCATCACATAGGCCTACACACACACAGTATCACCCTACATGAGACGCTCATGTTGTAACAATATTGACCAGCTATTGGTCTGCAGTCATTCTTTTCTCGTGTTGTCAACATACAACTGTCGTTTAGTGTTAAAATAGTGAAAAGGATGTATAAGGAATGATATTAATATTTTCCATTAAAAATGGGTGGATAAATATCAATATTATATCAATATTGTTTGGCTAATTTTTGACGATATCGATAATGTATTATGATATCATTGGGTATCCCTAATGCTGGTGACGCACGGCATAGGTAAAGTTAAGGAACTCACTCTTTGTCATGTTCCTGCATTATGATGGTGATGGCGTACTGCAGCACCCTCTGCCTCGAGCGGAGTGGATAGCGCTTGATTCCCGTCTCCTTCATGTTCATCCCGAACAACATCTCGGCCAGGCTCACCTTCCCCTTCTGGAGATTCTGGAATATATTACAAACCAAGTGAGTAGGCCTATACAGGACACAACATGACAATGTCAAGCAACTCCAGACTACTTTCTTACTATGGTGTCTGAAATTGCCCTAACCAAGAAAACACATAAGAGTTCATAAAACTTATATAAATCAGACTACCTTATACCAAAAAACAAAACTAATGGTTTGCACTTTGCAGGGAATAAATAACTTTAAAAAAAATGTGCAATCTCACATTAGACCCACATTGTTTATTGTTATCATAATTATGTGGTAAAAAGATAAAAATGATTTTTTTTTAAATGATTTGAAAATGGAATGCAGTGGAGCCCACTTATAACAAACTTGACAAAAACTGACTTTTGCTTTGTTAAAAAAGAATTTTGTTAAAACAGAGTCACTTTACATGTATTTTTAATAAACAAGCTTCAAAATTACTTTGTTAAATCCAGAACTTTGTTAAAAGAGAGTTCTTTATAAGTGGTCTCGACTGTGGTTAGGAAAGCACATTCACATCAGTGCCCCTGTGTAATACATAGTTGCTCAGGATTACATAACTACTGTGAATGGATGACTTTTGATTTAGGCACACAAAAAATAATACTGTAGACCTATGCATATCCACAAACTGTGATGACTTTGTGGAGATGTTGTAGCAATGGGCTCAGTTCCATATAATTATAATTGGATGAGTGAAGTGAAGACTTCAATTTCACTGACTACAAAAAAATTAGCTAGTTTTTTTTCTTTCAATTTTTATTATTTTTGTCTGTTTGTTCGTGCTCTACCGGGCAAACGGCATATGTGATCATGATAAAAAATAGAGGGGAACTTCAAAATCTCTGAACTTAAGACTTGCCACATTTTTGGGTACAATCAATAAAATATTCTTATGATTATCGTACTTTTCTGATTTTCCCCCGATTTTTAATGAGATATTTTTGTGATATTTGTCCTGCGACCGGGCAAACGGCTACTCCGATCTTGATGGAACTTTATGGGAACATTTAAAATCACTGAAATTACCTATATGTTATGGTTTTAGAGACATTTGAAGAAATATTAAATCGTACTTTTCCGATTTTTTCCCCGATTTTTTATTTTGTAATGGAACTTGAAAAAGTAATGAGATCCCACTTAAAAATGTAATCATTGGACAGAAATAGTTTAAAAAAGCTCATCCATCATCGCGACTGGAAAAAGCGTTCGCGAAGCCGCCTACTAGTATATTATCATCATTAGTGTCACGATTTTTATGCATTTGTATGTTTCGATGTATGCCATACTGTCGGGAATCGCATGTGTTTTATTTTATGACATTGTGACAGATTTCAGGTGGTATATAATATTTGGTATGTTTTGAAATATTTTGAGACTATTATAATGACAAGTCACTCACAGACAAAATACAGAGTTGCGTTGTAACAATTGCAAGGAAAAAATGTTTTGCAACACACAAAATAAGTACCAAACTTGTTGTCACCCAAATCAAGAATTGACATCAACTGTCTGTACCAACACCAACACTGACTTAAGAACTAGTTACAGTCTATGTGTAGAATGGCACAACAGCTGTAGCGTTACCACAGAAACAATACTGTTGAGCATTTAAAGAAAATACTGTTAATATAATACGTAGTCTCAAATAGCAGAAAATAAATATTCAAACATGAGTACAGTAAAACGCAAGATAAAACCACGATATCGTTGGACGATTATAGAAGAGCAACCAACTGTACTCGACAATGACATCCCCGTCAACACAGAGTTTCCTCCAGGAACCTTTGCTGGGTAAGTGATGGACTAGTTAGGCATTTGCATGACCTATACTGCTGCTGTAGTTTAGGTATGCGATAAGAAGGTAAGACCTTTGCTGGGTAAGTGATGGACAAGTTAAGTGTTGCGCACAATTGGCATAGCATAAGCGTAGCGCAACGCAAGCACAACGCAAGAAATATAAACAAGTGCACCTGGCTGCTTGAACACACAATTCACGTATGCATAGCGTAGGCGCGGAAGCACAGCGCAAGAGATGGTTATATTTTATATTTCTTATGCTTGCGTTCAGTTATAATTGACCAATAGGAATCCAGAAACAACAAGACTCAACACAAACACCCATTTTTAGTTAAATCAAATTCACAACTATTGATGCTTGTGTCAATGTCAAATTATTAATCACGGACGAACTCACAGAAGACGACGTTATTATGGAGTGTGAAGTTAAGTCGACGTCTAGCGACGAGCTGTTGTATGTATGTTAGGCAATATCCGCATCTCTATAATAATAGACTACTGCAAATAGTTTCAAAGACAAAATGTCAAACACAAAGTTGACGTGCAGTCATCTGATCACGAGCCTTCTAAAACTTTACACAGCCTTGTAGTTTCTTTACGCCACGCTTCCGTTATGACAATTGTGAACGCCTACATTCCTTGTGTTGCGCTTATGTTACGCTTGCGTTGTGCTACGCTTATGCTGTGCCAATTGTGCGCCGCACTTATGGCATTTGCATGACCTATATTGCTGCTGTAGTTTAGGTATGCAATAAGAAGGTAAGTTTCACAATGGTTTAAAACTGAAGAGGCGTCGCAGGCCAGTTACGGAATGGTTAAGAAAATATTTCACTTCGAAGACATGCTCTAAACTGAATGGGTTGAATCAAACCCTTTGATCAAGACCTTGGACAAATTCATTTGACCGTCTAAACGGTACCATTGAAAGAAAATCATTGAATCAAACCCTTGAATTCAATGGCTTGAACGAAACATTGAACCGTCTAAATACAGCTTAACCACAGTAAATTTAATAAAAAGCATTGTATCTTGGCAACTACAGATTGTAAACAAATTAAACATCTTTTGTTTCTAGAGAATCTGTTTTGAAAGACACTGCATCCACCGCTTGCTTTATGTATCATGAGAAATTAAGTAATTAACTAAGTAATTATGTTGACATTATTTTATCATTGCATGATAATAATGAAGTGAAGAATAAAATATGTATTGATTAACGTTTACAACGCCAAGTTCGTTAAACAAAGAGAAATTAACTCAAATTATCCAATAATTCGACATCGAAGAGTCCCATGGCCTTGTAACACCAATAAGTTGAGAAGAAGAAAATAACTAAGGCGGTGCTTTGTACTGACAGGCATTACCTAACAATGGCAGCTATTGCATACTTCCTATATGAGCTGATGTGGTCCGTGACCCACAAAAAAAAAAAATCACCCCGATCCGATAATCCGTTCTGTGTTGAAAAAGTGCCTCAACATTGTTGAAATCCCTTCGGCTGGCTGGCTAGCTAGCTAATTTTCCGCGGAGTTATAAGAGCCTACAGAGAAAACGGTACACCTTGGAACAATGAAACTCGGACCACACTTAGATGCACCTCAGATGCAGTGCCTTTTGCTTTCAAAACCAAAATCAGGTAACAGGGACCGGAGATTTGTTGTTGTAATATTACTATTTCAAATACTATTTACTTAACTGTAGTTCATTGTTGTGTCTACATCTATGTAATTAGATTTATTTAGTTGTCCTCCTTTGTAATTTAGTTTTTTAACTGAATAGGATAGATGTTAAATAAATAAAAAAAATAAACATGGTTAGGGTTGTAACACCTTGCTAGGTAAGGCCTTGCTCTTGTTGCAGTGTGTTCAGTCCAGAGACATGGTACCTTGGCCAGGGGTGGGACCCGCACGAATGGGATTGGATCATCAACGTCTGGCCTACCATTAACCCTCAGTTGTTGTGGGTAGAAGAACTTGACTCGGAGAGCACGCTGCATTTCTTTTGCAACAGTATGATTTGGGGTGCAATGGTCTCCGTGTTGGCACACACCATGATTCATTTGTATAGGCACTGAATTGAGTATGAAAATATGCAAATGGTTGGGAAAAATAAAACACAATAGACCTAGATGTCAGATCTACTTGTCAAATTACTGTTCTAAAATAGGACGGGTTAAGGTTTAAATGTTTAGTGGTTGTTTAGATATTAGAGGTTATTAAATTCGGTACTTGTTCATTACGGGACCCCCTCCAAAAAATTGTAAAAATTCAGTAAAAACATTACATTACTTCATTAGACAATCATAACTACTACATCTACTCCATCTGAGTTTCAGGAGGTCAGGAAAACACAATTATTTCAAACAAAGCCTCGAAATCATTCTTTACGTCTACCTACTTTGCGCCAGGAGTAACACTGCCTACGCCAACATACTCCACCTACAAAACCTTTAACGTCGCTATTTTAAATATAAAAGACTACCAATGGAAAAGTACTTTCGTTTAAAATAGCGACGTTGGTTTTGAAGGTTCATTTGGTGTCCGTGAACGTCAACGCACGGCTACGGCGACGACTGCTCTCATGTAGGCCTACGCGTTCCAATGGACTTTACTCACCTGAGTCACGTTGAACGTGTGAGTCAAGTTCACTGTGAGAGTCATATTCAACTCCTCGCAAGTTATAATTATTTATTGCAAACAGAAATAAGTAAAAAAACGATGATGGGGGGACCAATAAACAAACAATTGAGGGGGGTCCCGTTAATGAACAAGTACCTTAAATTCTTATTAAAGTTAGTTGAATAAAAATTTAAAAAATAGTCCTAAATAGAGGAAGTTCATTCATTCCATTTCAATGCACAGTTTTGAATGGAGCAGCCAGCACCCTGTTTTTTTTTAAAGCAACTAACCAACTCCAACTAACCCAGCAACTTTTCAAAAATGTTTCTTCAACCTTAAAATGAAGCAGGCTAGGTCCAGATATCTTTATACCCTAAATATTATTTAGACTGTGATGAATTTATACTAAAGATTTTAATTATTGACATGTGACAAGGCCTAGCCTAGGCGAGGCCTACAATGATTGCGCTGGTTTTCGTCACAGCCTACACACATATTGTCAACGTCCTTGACTTTCCTATTATTTCAGCCTTCACTAAAAAGTAAAAACACAAACATCACTATTAAACAAGTACGAATGTACACCATAAACCTCAAACATTACAACCTATTTCGCCTAAAAACTGCGGAATTTCATCATCCTGACCCTTCCCAGATGCCATTCATAGTTATGATCCATGTGTGGTTTTTCTCCCCAAATTTGCCCGGCATCAATCTGGGATACTTTAGTCACCGGAACCGCGTTTTCGAAGTTTAAAAAACCGTTCTTTTTATCCTTAATGTGTTGTGAACTTGTGAGCCTGCAAAGGGAAACTTCCTAGTTAATCTGAACGCAAGTGAGCGCCATCTCTCGGTTGAAGGCGCTAATATTGTTCAAATTCAAGCTCACCCATCCCACTAAACCAGTCACCCGCCTGTCAAATCGTACAGAATATTGCGATAAGTCAGAGGCAACAAACATCCTCGCCACTCCTAACTAGGGCTGGGCTATGACATATCATTCAACTATTGATATCACACAAAAAAATTTGAAATGATATAACAATATAATAAGCCTATATCAAAATGTAGGCCTAATTGTTTGTAAAAAAAAAAAAAAAATAGGGTTGAAAGGGCCTAAGGTATCACCATAAACCTATTTTGATTTTTACGATCCTCACAACGTCGTGTTTAATGACCCGAACCTCAGAACTCCCACCAATGCAATCAGCCAGGGTAAATTTTAATTTTAGACCTAGGCCCTACTACCCCGACCACCCTCCACCAATATTTCCGAAATTACATTTTTGTGTTCAATGTTTTAGGATGGGCACTTCCGATCCCGATGCCATCTGGTTTTTGCCGTTATTGAGTGGAATCTGCAATAATCGTCTTCAACCGATTATTAGGCGTAAAATATTGCCGAGATTTAAAACGCGTGATTTTAAATATCGCGGAGGCGTGTAGAATGGCGCTGTTGGACAGTATCGGCACGCGCCCATACTCGTTTAAAAACAAAGTCGGATTCTGCTCGACTAGTCCGACAATAATATCGAAAGTCGAACTTAAGCATGGATCGACTTTTCACGCTACGTAACATCAGTAATCGTCACTGTCATAGCGCCCGCAACTTAGATCTGCCCAATTTTGCTCGCGCGAATGTATTCAACTGCTTTGAGAGGCTATTTTGTTAATAAATACCGTGTTTTATAATCTGTAATGTGTGTTTTTGAAGCGAATAAAAAGTGTCAAATGGGAAGTGTGGCATAGACTAGGCCATACCAGGGCAAAGGGGTTAGCCTACTTAATCTAGGATACAACTTGCCGGGTCACGGCTGGATTTGAAACGGCACTTAGAGCCTAGGCCCCCTAGGCCCCGGGCTCAGGTTTTAGGCCCTAGGTCCATGTCCATGATAAATAAAAGCTTTTTCCCGATGATATTGAGCTTTCAAGTCATTGACCCAGTTTAGAGTAATTTATAGTGCCTAGATTCTGTTGGTTCCTAGGCTTCGGCCTAGTCTAGTGTATCGCCGATCGGTATCATACAACTCTGCTTAGTCCTAGGGGCCTAGACTTATGTGAGGAGAGCAGCAATCTTTGTGCTTGAGGACAAAATTGACGAGAAACTAGGCCTAGGCTACCTTGAAACCAACCTAGGAGCCTGCCATGTTGGGTTTAAAAACATGTCTCGATCTGAAAAGGTCTAGCCTAAATGTAGCCTAGGCCTAGGGCCTAAAACTAAATGTTAACAAGAACTGATAGGGCCTAGCCTAGGCCCTAGGGCTGCAGGCCGGGCCTAGCACAAAAAATTTTGTGTACAAAGGCCTAGCCCTATTCAATTATCTAGGGCCTATTTTAGGTGTGGCCCATGCATCAACATAATTTTAATAATCGGTTGAATAATCGGTAATCGGATCGGTTTTTTCAGGAATCGGAATCGGTAATCGGATCGGCAAATTTCATGAATCGGCCCATCTCTAGTAAATTTCGATATGAAATCAAGGTCGTTGATATCGTATCGAAATATAGATTTTTGCCCAGCTCTACCCCTAACCCACAATTTTTTTTTTTTTTTGAAAACCGGTTTTAGTGTTTGGAAATCGATGTCATCCCTAATTAAAACTACTAATAACATGTACAAAAAGCACATTCTGTGCTCAAACAAGCAAACTACAAGAAGGTTAAAAACAGCTTGCACATAGAGTGGAGCACAGTTCAATAATCAACTTTTTACAATCGATTACTATACCCATCTGTAGCAAGCACGTGAAATACAAAATATGTATTTTGACAAATTTCAACCATAAATTGACGACTGGTGATAGGCGGAGCTTAAAACGATCGATAGGCCAAATGACGCGAGTTGGGATAGATTCTCATTTCCCAAGTTTACGTCTGTTGAACGGCGCAACTCTTATCACGCTCTAACTCTTATTCAATTCATTCTTTGGACAAACTTAAAGATTAAGAGGGAATAAATATTTATCAACATATCATTGCTTTATAATACGATTATTTCGAATTTTTGACACAGCCGTTAGCCTTGTTTATTACAATGTACGCATACATACATGACTAGAAATAATCAAACACTACAGTGAAACCTCTATCCATAAGTTTCTCAAACTACTGTTTCCTGCATATCATAGTGTTTTTTATGCACATCCCCATAATAAGCTTTATGTTATTTTCTATTTGATCCATAGTTTTTCCGGATCCATTAGTTTTTTTTCAAGTAACTCCCCTGAAACAACGATGCCTAGAGGTTTCACTGTAATATATCTTTCTCAACTTTCAATAGACAAGAGACTATCTATTGTGGAGTTTCACAAGACATCTTTCCAAAACAATCATCAGACCTGTTTAGACAAGAAAATAAATAACTTTCTAGACAGAAAAGTGCACTTGAACAAAATTTAAAGCATTAGTAATATGCAGCAAACAGTTTTTCACGGCTCATGCCGCACGTCAAAGGTGTATTTTTAAATGAAAAACATACCCACAAGCTGTGCTGTAATTTTTGTTCAGTGCAACTTTCCATCTAGAAAGTGTCCTAAAACAGTCAATGCTTTTTTTGAAAGAGGTATGCCGAAATCAAACGATCAGTAGTTTTTTTTTGTCGATAATTTGAAGTTAATAAAACTATACTCCGCTCATTTGTTTCATGTATAATGTGTACATCGTATAACAAGTTTTGTAATGCCGTGTCAATAAAAAAATTTGAATAATCACTATTAGAAGAATGATTATGTTTGCATTATGTATTGAGTCCTCTTTAATTTTTTGTACAATAATGATGTACCACCGTCTGGGGCCGGGGGTAGATTGGCCCAGAGCATGGCTTGTGCTAATCGTAAAGGCGATTCAAGAAGAAAAAGTCCACCTCGCAAACATCAGCTAGAATGAAGGGTAGTACTTTACTCCCCGAAAATAGAGTCGAGCTCTGGCAATCGTCATCGGGGACCTTGCTCCCTTCCCTTGACGACCTCCCCGACGACCAAGACAATGACGACCGCGACGTGAGAATCCCCCTTCCTCCTGTTACCCGTGGCTGGTTCTGACCAGCATGCCCCCCCCTTCCCTAGGTTAGAGTGGTGCATTATTACCTAACGGTTGATGCGTCCTTAATCCCAAATAACGCCAACCAATATGATAGAAATAATTTAGAGTGTGATAAGTGATGCGACGTTCAACAGACGTCAACTTGCGAAATGAGGATATTTATTTTAACTCATTCCGTCATGTTGCTTCGTGACGTAGCCTAGCCCTTTAAGTCCTTTTTTGCCAATTGCAAAATTCCTGGATCCCTAGTAGGCTGAGTAGGCTTATGCTTGTCTAGTGTATACTTTTGAGCCAGTTCTCTTTTAATCCAAAGTCCACGCAGGCCGAAACGTTTTGACAATTGTGTTTGTGTTTGTTTGTTTATTTATTTTTGACTACTGTACTTGTCTCACTCTCACGCAGCCACCTACAATTTTTAGGTAAGCTATTGACTCCTTAATTTTATCCCTCTCATTCACTGCTCTACTGCCTAGTTTATTTTATATTATGAAAAAACTGGTAGGCCTACTACCATTACCTGGTATCCAAAGATGGTGGTGAGAAGGTTGGAGTCCTCGTGGAAGGTCTCACGGTTGTGCTGCCACAAGTTGGCCGGTGAGAGCAACAGGCAGTTGTACTCGGGCAACACCGACTGACGCCGTTCCGATGACTTGATCTTGACGGCTTCCACGTGGAGGCACAGGTGGCCCAGCGTCTTAGAGCTGAAAACCATGCGACGCCTTTACAATTAATCTGTGTCAATAATACACATTAACTGTAGGCCTAGGTAGTTACAAAATATAAAATTACATAAATTTCCTATTGTGACTTTTTATTTCACTGTTCACTACCAAGCCTAATTGGAATTGCCAAAAAAAAGACAATACATACTACTTAATTGAAGAAAAATTACATTTTTAAATTTTCTTTACAAAACAAAATATAATTTATGATGTTTCTAGTGTGGAAAATGCCTATCGGCTAATTAGGTTGGAGAAGGGATGATAGGTTGGGAAATCAAAGAGAACATAAATCCCAGCCTGAAGGACTGGGGGCGACAAAACTTTTCACCTGATAATGACAACTGCAGCTAATTATTTTAAATTTGTTATCTTTAATCCACGACGCGTTTCGTCCTTCCTGGGACTCGTCAGGCAGATGGGTGGCCACTACAAAAAATCAGCTAACTACAACTACATGAAAACTAAACTAACAATACATAACCAACCTGTGGTAGTTCCAAGCAAGAAGCCGATTTCTGCATGCATGTTGTCATCATCAGCAAAGGTTACTTCAAACACCGTTTCATACGGAGCCAACACCGTCAGCACAACCATGTAAGGGGGCTTTCCCTCCAACTCTAGTGCTCGGGAGACAAAACATCCATGACTCACGCCTGATTCGAATACCAGGACTCTTGCTCAACAAGAGAAAGCTTGCCCCTTCTGTTGTTGCTTGGCCAGGTGCCCTCTTCGGTCATTCATACTTAGGGAAAGGGTTAGAGATAGAAGGGTGGCAAGTCCACATACAGTATAGCACAACCAACGGGGGGGCTTCCCTGCCTAGACCTCTGTGCTTTTGTGCCGACAAACAACGCATGTCTTACCTGGATTTGACCCGAACAAGAACCCGTGGCGTGGTCAAGAGCTAGCACATATGCCAAGTTGCCATACCCGGAGCCAAGAGCTTGAGGCAACTTGTAGTGTCTTTTCTTTTGTTTTCTATTTCTATCCCAGTCACAATTGTAGGGCAAGAGCCTCTCTCGTTTACCACAGGGTGTTTCCATCCAGGTTAAGACAGGTTGTTTTGGTCCGCCCAAGCACCAGAGTCTAGGAGGTAAGCCCCTCACTGGTTGTGCCTGTTATGTGACTTTCCACCCTTCCTTCGTCTAACCCTTTTCTCTTAGTTGATGAAAACCAACCTGGCCAAGCACCAAACAGAAGGAGCAGCTTTTCTCTGTTGCCAATCGGTCCTGACGTTCGAATCCAGGTGAGTCATGGATAGTTTTGTCTCCCGAGCACTGAGTTGGGAGGGAGCCCTTACTGGTTGTGCTTATGGTGTGGCTCCTAGTATGAAGGGTGTTTTGAAGGTAACCTTGCTGGATGGAATGTGATGACAACATTGCATGGCAGATTGGCTTCTTGCGTGGCCCTCACCACAGGTTTAATTATGTTTGTGAGTTTTATTTGCATTTAGTCAGCTGATTTTTAGTGGCCACCATCTGCCTGACGAGTTCCCAGAAGGACGAAACACGTCGTGGATTAAGGTAACAACTTTAAATTAGTTGCAGTTGTCATAAGCAGGTGAAAAGTTTTGTCACCCCCAGTCCTTCAGGCTGGGATTTATGTTCTCTTTGCTTTCCCAACCTATCAACCCTTCTCCAGTACAAGTTCACGTTCAAGTTTTAATTGATCCGTTGATTCATACATGGTACAAATATGGATGTCGTCAAGTAATTAATACTAAAGATATAATAGTTAAAAGTAGATTAATAAATAATGACCAGTTACACTTAAAATAGAATAAAACTAGCGAGGGCTGGCACAATTAGTAACAATTATTGTGTAACGTACTAGCACACCGTAAGAGACACAGTATGCCTGTAAGTACAGGTATTATCTTGAAGAGAGATTATCAGTAAGATAAATATAGTATATATAGGCCTAAGTGACAAGGAGATTTACACGGGGGCTAGGTATATCGGATAGTGCCAGTGGCGAAGATCAGAGGTTAAGCCATCAGGCTGGCTGTCATAGTAACTGTAAACATGTAATGTATACATATATGATAATAGATATTATAATAAGGTATGAATGTATGAATATCTATGAATAGTATTTACATGCATTTTAGTGCTGAAGGCACATGCCAGAGTGTGAGATGTGGAGTAATCACTGTTTTTACAAATTAAAATAAGCAGAAAATGTTTCCCGAAATGGTGGGAAAGACAACATCAGGACGAGATTTAGTATGATAACAATTGACAATAAAACAGTTAACTAACAATAATAAGATAGCACTGACTTACACAGAAATAGGAATAAACATATTGCTGTCGAAGTGAAGGCTGTAGTTAGGCTACACCTAACCAGTAAACATATATAATATTTAATAAGAATATCGTAAGAAACATACAAATAGCTACAACTTACAAGTTGTATGTACGAGTACTTAAAGAGACTGGCAACCAATAAAATGCAGTGCAACAAATGGTAACGGTTATAGAAGCACTATAAATAAAAAAAAAACAGGATATTTATACGGGTATTTACAGTTTAGGAGTGAGGTATTCTTGGAGGGATAGTAGCTATTGGATGTGACAAAGGATTTTTCAAATTAGCTTTAAAGAAGCCGTGGAGGGGGATGTTTTAATGGTTGTTTGGGAATCTGTTGAGTGATGGTTCAGCCAGTACTTTGGGCTTTTAGAGAATCAAGACAGATTATGGGTGGGGATACAAATTTGGAATTTGACGCGAGTAAAAGGGAGTGGACTGATGTGTTTTAGGAAAATAGATTGGGAATAAGCACTGTCAAAAATAGATGGCCGCTTTGAATCAGGGAACGCTGGCAAAGATAAAGCTATTCCAGAATTTTGAAGAGACCACAGCAAGAATGCCTCTGGATATACCGCAATTAGTGGATACGACCCTTTTCTGGATGGTGACAGTCGAATTGCTTGAGGGTGCACCCAGAATAGTATGCCATATGATAGAGTGTGAGTAGTATCTGTATGATCAAATATACTAATTTAATTTAAGAACATGGGGGTGAACTATCTGTTTTAGTTTCCCTAAGCATGAAACAACCCCTATTAATTTTGAGGTATCTGTTCAATTGAAGTGGACCAGTCTAATGTTTCAGTGATGGTCAGACCTAACAACTTAGGGGGCAGCGTTGGTGCGGGCAATGCTTTTATCATCTATCGCCCCGGACTAATGGACTGGAGTTTGGAGCATTTTGGGGGCTGTGGAAGTACACTAGGTTGGTCTTAGGAAGTGAAAGAGTTAATATATAGTTTGGCAGTAGGAGACATCAGGGAGGCTTGTTCGTTCACCAATGCTGGGAGGGTAGGGGCACAATCCTTTAGGGAGAGTTAGAAGGTGGCTCGATCCTCGCTACTGGGTCAGGGTACCTTTGTTGGGCAACCCTTCAGATCGCGTATAAAATTGAAGGCTAATGGTCCCAGATTGAACCCTGGGGAAACCCTGTGAACAGAGTTTTTTGGTTTAGAGGAAATTTTGGTGTAGAAGTTTTGTTTACCGAAGCCTGGATTTCAACTGCTTGGTCCGGTTTTGGGACAGTATGAAGCCATCCATTTCAGGGGCTACTCCTCTTATACCGAAGGTTTCTAGCTTTGTTATGAGAATATTGTGGTCGATGGTATCAAATGCCTTATCTTAGAGCATAAAAGATAAGGTACAAGAAAAATAGCATTTTCCAAGTGTCCATTTTATAGCGGTTTGTAAGCATTCTATTTTTGGCCACCTTCAAAAACTTGTGATGAAGATTTAAATTTTCATATGTTTTATTGTATTTTGAAATTATGGTCAATCATAGGTTTTGAATCAATATCAATGCATAAAAAATAGTGTGTTTCATCAACACTACTCTACTATGGAAAATCAAATAAAATGGAACTGAAATCTTTAGTTTTAAGCAAAAATAGCAACTTTGTAGCATTCTATTCACAAACGCTATTTTCACGTACCTTTAATCATAGAAGGCGGCCCACAGCAAGCTCTCCCTTGTCCGGAGAGCAGAATAGAGGGGAAGAGAAAGCTAAAGATTGCAGTGACGGTGGACTTATTTTTAAGGAAGCCGTGCTGAGTTGGGTGATAAAAGGGAGTGGTATGTTCAAAAAGGATAGTATTCAATCATGCATGATGTGTTCAAAATCTTTGAGAACGATGAGAGGATGAGTGGCCATGAACTTTATCATGTCTGATTTTATTGCCTTTGCGTTTGTAGATAGGTATTACTTTGACATTCTTTAGTTGCGATGGAAAAATACCCGAAGAGAAATGACTATGTTAATTAAACATGTTAAGAGGGCAGCCATATGAGTGTACATTTAGCCAGAGGGAGCTGGGAACTTCATCTATCCGCTAGAGTGTTGGGATCCCAGTTTTTTTAGCATACTTGAATCCTTTCAAGTTTCAGTGGTGGTGTCGAGAATTATATAATAGTATAATTTATAATTTCTATTAAAGAGTATTAAGTAAGGAAACGAGGTCCATTAAAAAATTAATTAATGAAGCATTCATTTGAAAAGTGACCCCTTAACCCTTGAAACACTTACTTACCAATGGATGGAATGTTGAGTCACACACACTAACCATAATGACTAGAATTACATTGATTGCAACGGGCAATAGGTATGGTTGACGAAAAGTAGACCAGCTCTACTTTCAATGACATGTGCTGAGTGTTGGTGAGTATTGGTTTGAATGTTTGCTCTAATTGTGAACGATTAAATACTCCGCTTAAGTGGATTATATGCGTATCCCCCCCCCCCCCCCGCCCCCAACTTACAAACCACAATCATATGCTATATATCTAGTAGGGCTTGGGCAAAAAAATCGATATTTCGTACCGATATCGTCGTATAAAAAGGGTTTGGAAATATTTTTGATATCTATATTTGGCTTCATATCAAAATATCAAAATGTACACAAAATTATTTTTTTTTTTAAATTTTGGTGGAGGTGGCCCTAGGTAGTGGTTGAAATTAAATTAACCTGGCTGCTGGTGGTGCGATATGGTGAGGTGCTGGGTCATAAAACGCGATTGTAGATCGTAAAATAAGTTAAATGGGTTTATGATGATACCTTACTCAACCCTATTTTTGGCAACAAAATTAATATTTCTTTGATTTTTTAAAAACTTTATTTTTTATTTTTTTACAAACAATTACATTTTGATAAATCGAGTACGATATCATATTGAATTTTTTTGTGTGTATCGATACTTGATGGTATGTCATATCCTAGCACTATCTCTAGTGCACAAGCACACCCTACCATGTTATATGGTGCCTGATAAGTTTCTACTGATTCTCAAGCAGCTTAAACACCTGTGCAGCGGCGCCCGGAAACGCATCCGTCAACAACAGTCCTTACTCCACGGGGCCACCGCAGTGCGCAAGACTACCTGTTGAACGTGACGGGCTGGGGGCCTGGATCACAAAAACAATCCCTGCTCAATACCACTCTATTTCAAATATTGAGAAGTGCTATTTCACCATGGCTACAGAAGGGAATTAATACAACAAATTGTCCGTATAAAAAATGAAGATCAGCGGAAATAACCAAGGTAGGCCTACATGAACACGAAGCTTCGAAAACACATACAGTCAACCAGACCACGCGACATCGGCGGCTCGCCATTCCTGTTCTGACAACACTGCATGTATATTTATCATTTCATTGTTTTTCCAATATAATTAGACCAATATTTATTTCCTTCATTAGGCCCCAGGCTGACTGCGTAGAACGACGGCAACAGACATCGGTAACTCCTGCCGTGCCCCATCGTCTTGATCACCACACCTACGGGCTTACTAGATTTTGTAGACATAATTTCGGCTAACGTCTATTCCTACATGCAAATGGCTTTTGATGGCAGACTACCTGGTTCAATTTCTAAAACATATTTTTGGCTTATAGCAAAAAAAGGGCGGCCACATACAATAGCAGTTCGGTTATCAATAATTGCACCTGAAAATACAGGACACCGACTCTAAAGAGTGCATCCTACACAAAAGACAAATTAGCGCTACTATTACTAGCCTACGGGAGCATTTCCGGATCAACATATCGCTTATTTAAAGTCTTGCGTGCAGCCCAAGCACCTAGCCACTTCGCAGCGCAACTCGAAGTATTGTTTGTAGCAATTTAATTAAGCATACACAATTACTTCATCTGTAGGCCTAGCATTCAAGGTACAAAACTTTCCGTAGCTCCCGTTTTAGCGGTTGTAACTCTTATTAGGTCCAAGTCTACGTTGCTTGAAACCTCTACTGCTCCTGTCCTGTAGCTACGGTTAAATAGGCAGGCGTAAATTTTACTGTAGTACATACTACGGTTAAAAATTGATCAATAATTTTTTCTGTAGCTATGAGTTACCAGCGCGAATGAAATATTATAATGCAATTTAGTCACAGAAAAAATAAAAAATGCAACTCGTCCGAGGATCGAACCAGTTGCCATTTGGATTTGGGAATTTTCTGGATTGTAAGGACCCTATTGAAATTAGAATAGTTACTAGGAAAATCGCTTAAGTCCGCCCGGCGTTGTTTGGGATGAGCCGTAATTGGTTTGCATTGGGGGGAAGTCTCTCTCTGTGTTATGCGGATTTTCTGTTGTTCTGTGAAAAAATATTACAGTTTTAAATTTTTTTTTTAATTATTAAAATTAAATAGAGAAATAACTTTTAATTTTTAATTTTTTTAATTAATCGTAATTTTAAAAAAGAAAATATGGGGTAAACATTGCCGATTTTCCATAGGAATAATTATTCGTTGCGCTCAAATTTCACGAAGACGAATATATTAATTCATGAACTTTAGGTTGTGTGAAAAAATTAATTACAATCGTTTAAAGCCTTGTATGTGTTAAAAGTCAAAGAATTGTTCTAAAAACGAAAAAACCCTAAAATTTCGAATTGTTCATGAGAAATACTTTTTCGATTGCGCTCAAATTTCACCGAATACTTAATTCATAAATTTAATGTTCTGTGAAAAATCTTAAAATCGGATAAAGCATGTATGTGGTAATAAGTCAAAGAAATTTTTAAAAAATCGAAAAAAAAATCGTAAAATTGGCGCTTTTCAGGAGAAAAATAAATAATTTTTCGATGGCGCTCAAACCGTGCCGTTTTCTAATTTCGGATTTCAAAGGCCTCCATAAAATTTCATCGCAATTGAGTATCGGTTTACCCGGAATCGTGCTGACAAACACGACAATAATACAGAAAAAAAAAGAAAGAAAAAAAAAAACATTCCGGATTTTTTTTCTCCATGTAGTGAAATGGAAGCTTCGCTTTCGCGTCGCACTACGCTCAGCTACGCTCATCAGATATCATTTCCTTAGATGGGAGTGCTGGTGTGAACCAAACGGAGGCAATAGATATTGGTAACTTGTGACCTTTGGCCCAGGCAATTATTATGTAGGCTTACCATGCGTCCATGGACTCATGAGTCATATGATTTTTGTACTATTCAAGAGAGCACTATTTAAACTCCAGACCATTAAATGTTTTCTCAGGCTAGTTTAAAACCATTCTCTGTCATGTAGTCCGTATATATACGTCCATGCTAAATGGCGTTCCTACTGTGCAGCCGTAAATACGCGCGGCGCAACACTTCCCACTTCGTGGTCTGTGTATGCCGGTATACTCATATTGATCGCCAGCAGCAGAGGTCTTCATTCATAGCGATTTTCGTTCTGTTATGTTTGGTGGTTAGATGTATGGATTTTTTCGAGGCGATCCTAGAGGACTAGGATCCTGTTGCTGGTCATCTGTGCCTAAGTGGAGTCCAGGTAAGGTTGTTTATATATTCCAGAACATGTCGGTGTATTTTAGATACGAGATAGTTTGGAGTGGGAACTGAACGATACAAAAAAACATTTGAAATACTTGGCAAAAATGGTAAAGTAATGATAGTTTCAACTAAGTAGGCCTATAAATATGGTATTTACCTTAAATTATACACATTGGAAGAACAAACTTCTGAAAATAATTCTACAGTTTAAGGGGTTAAGTGGGTTCAGTGTGTGTAACAACCCGTGCATTTCCACATTTTACAGCAGTGCAAGAATCTGTCAACTGGTAGCACTAGTAAAGAGTAAGGCTGGGCACCGACATCGGAGTATATTTCGACATTGGATTTTTTGTGTGGATATCAAATGTTCTGTTAATTATTAATTAATATTAATTAGGCCTATGTAGGCCTATAATTATATTTTTTTATAATTTTTTTGTTATATAAATTATAACAAAATAATGTCTTCCTCACAGCAGGAGGAGGATAAAGGGCGGAGGCGGAAGAGCCAATAATGGACAACGTCTGCGCCCATAGCCCCAGCAAGGTTGGGCTACTGCTGGGGGATATGTTAGGGGTGTTGGCTGACCAGTGTCTCCTAAATAATATGCAAAAATAAATCAATGGATTTACAACGAAATATTTATGGAAAGAGGCTAGGGCAGGGCGTCCCCTGCAGCAAGCGACGCTTGCGACGAAATGACATTTTTCAATGTTTAATGTTTGTTTAATTTACCAACGGTTACCTAACATTAGACGAATTTAGTAACCTCTACCCGACCACTAAACGTTTAACCTTTAACCCAAAGTCAAAATCATTTAGTTTTTCATCCGTCAGGTAAAGACACTACAAAACACTGACAAAATGGTTGAAATGGTGTGTTATTGGAAAACTGTCATTCAATGAATTTATGGCATGATTTTTCTACAATTTATAGTCATTTTGCTGATTGGGCGGTAAAAACAATAAAAATTAAAAAGCATTTTGTTCATGTTTTCATTCAAAAATGGAAAATTTGCCTTTTGGTGCGGTTTCAAATTGCAATCTTTTACTATCAAAAGCCATGAAATCTTATGAAGAACATGTTTCAGTTTCAGGTATTTTTAAGGCATTTCATTTATTTCTGATTGCAAATTCCCTGGATCCCTAGTAATAGGTCTGCTGGCATATTTTGTTGGCGTCAATTCTCGTTACATGACATCTAGCATGACATCTAGGTGTCATGACTCGTCAAAATGGCGTATTCGATTGGTCGCACTAGACCGCACTCGGTGCGCTCTGAGTGCAGTTTCCATATTCGATTGGGAGTTTTCATATGCACTGAGTGGCAAGTCGGCGTATTCGATTGGGACGCCGCACTAGAAAAGTGCAGCATTCGACCGCACTGGCCTCCGACCACAGTGCAATGCAGAGCGAGGCCTTGGGATAAATAAATAAAATGGATTTAAAGAGGAAGAGATAGATTTGGCAAAGAACAAAGACAACGAGATCTTAAATATTTTAAAATTAAGAAAAGGCTCATAAAATTAGTATTTATAGGATACGTACCAAATTTTGTTCATGTTATGATTAGGCCTAGGTACGTAGGCGTTGTCTTAGGCTATGCAAAGGTGCAACATAACCTCACATTTTCACTACGCCTATTATCGTATGTTTTGCAACGTGTTAATAGGCTAATATTCTATAGCTAGGGACCCTGAAATTTTTGCAAATGACTTTTTTCACTAATGATGCTAAATATAAATGTTTTATTTATTACTACGCGGGTAGCTAAATGGGACGCCTGATCACGCCGAATGGAATAACGCCGAATCGATCGTGTGTAGTGTACTTGCCAATTTTCCTCCTAACCTTTCTTTTCCAACATAAAAGAGTAGCATGGTACGTACACTACACACGATCGATTCGGCGTTGTTCCATTTGGCGTTATTCAGCGCCCCCGCAAAATTAGGCAATAATCACGTTTTTCTGCTAATTGGGTATCAAAATCAACATTTCTGTTTCAACGTAGGCTATAGTTGCCACCATGACAGTTGAAAATATTATTATGGAACATGCCTAGCTAGCTAATTCCAATTATGTTAACTTTATATGGCCTAAGTATTTGTTTATGTGTAAATACGTGTTCAATTTGCTGAAGAGTAGTGATTGCAGCACGCAATTTTTATGACGAAATGATGCCTTTACCTTGAGTTTATATAGGCCTACTGAAATTGAAGATTTTTTAATGAATATTTTCTATTTCTCAGGGTTCCTATCTAGCCTATAGTTGCTAATAATAGGGCTGGGCAAAAAAATCGATACCGGTATTTCGATATGATATCGATAATTGGAAAAAAATTCGATCATTTCATATCGAAATATCAAAATTTACACAAAAAATGCTAAATTTCGAAATTTTGGTGGAGGTGCCGGGTAGGTAGTCTAAATTAAATTACCCTGGCTGGTGCATTTTGCTGGAGGTGCGCCCGGTCATAAAACGTGATTGTGAGATCGTAAATAGGTTCAATTATGAAAAATAACACTCTAAAAAAAAATTGTTTTTTTCTTTTTTACAAACAATTACATTTCGATATAGGTATCGATATTCGATATCATATCGAAATTTTTCGTGTGATATCGATAATTGAATGATATGTCATAGCCCAGCCCAAGCTAATAAATACAATTTTAAAAAAACAAAAATAGCCCTGAAATATAGTTTTGAGTAGGATGTGCGGTTCCAGATTTGGTTTCGGTTCCGGGTAGTAAAGTACCCGATTTTTCGGTTCCGGTTCGGTTTCAGTTTCGGTTCTATCAATATATGAATAAAAATGTTAATTTATGGATTACTGAGACAACTTAACAATGAACGGCCTGTGTAAAAACTACCAATATCTACCAAATTGGCAAATAATAGAAGTCTTACTTGTATTATGATTATGATGATAACACGAAATATTACGTAACAGACTAAGATATCTATAAAAAGTCCAGCGCCGTGTTGCTGAGCTATCGGTGTTAGCCCATAAGCGTAATGATGCAAGAGAGATAGCTGCGGGGCGATGTAACTCGTCATTAGGCCTGTAAGGAGCTCCGGCTGGCTGATAGGCGCCGGGGCGTGCGCACATTGATGCGCGTACGATCCACTTCAACAGCTGACTGTTCACGGGTGGGGAAGGGCGGGGAAGGTCGACTGAGAGGTGAGGAGGGGACATGGCGGCCGAACCAAGTGGCGTGCTCGAGATCCACCTGGACCTGCTTGACTGTCAAGTTGAAAAAAACCTTCCTGCACTGGCGAGAAGTCGTGACTGCGGCGCGCGATTCAAAGTACCCGAACCGAACCGAAGTCGGTTCAAATTGCCGGGAACCCCGAAATTTCGGGTACCCGCACACTCCCTAGTTCTTGATGCAAATTCTAGAGAAACAAAACATATGCTACAATTGGTTAATAACGGCAGATGTGCACTGGATTTTTTCGCGTTCGATTGGGGACTGCATGACAGGCGCACTGTTTCACACTGGGGGACAAGTGCTTGACGTATTTCAGCGTTTTGCACGACTCGAGCTCGCAACCGAATGCATGCCTCGAAGTAACTTCAAGAGAAATTATATCAAATTGCCAATCTAAGGACTTGACATTAAGGGTACAAACAGAAGAAAAAGAATTGAATCTCAACCTGTGAACACCGATGAGGGCAGCCCATCAGGAGCAGCAAAGTGTTGTTCCACAGACCTTGTTGAGCGAGTTTGCCCAGGAGACCAAAGTCTCTGCGCACATTTCCCGCACGGCAGTTCAGTAGTGATAGCTACACTTAGGGCATAGTGCATTAGTACCAGGTTAGGGGGGGTGGGGGGGGGGGGGGAAACGCTTTTAAAATTAATTGGGGTGGTAACGTTTTACACAAAATGCAAAGATTAAACGCAATTAGCTCAATTGCTTTTTTGTGTGGCCTAAAAACATTTGATCGGATTTTTTAGACAATGGATCTACACTCACAGTGACCGAGTCTACAAGGTACAATGGGTCCACAAACAGGTCTTCATCTCTAGTTCATCTGTATGTAACTTTGTCTAGGCCCTGTAATTTTTCAAAGAATGGTTGAAACATCTAAACTGATTACCGGAAATTTTAAGAAAGACACATTTTGAGACAAGTGTTTGTGGGCGCATTTTACATTTTCAGCAAAACATCCCCGCTGTGACTTTAAACAATCACATGAAACAATAGGCCCTAACTGGTGAAAAAATTGAACTAGTGACAAAGACAGTAGCCTAAGTTTTAACAATCATCTGTGGAAAAAATTGGAAGTGTTCTATCAAAGGAGGAAATACCGTAACTGAACTTGGAATATACTAATGGGGAAAAAAGAAGATGTTGGAGGGACGGGTCATTTCTCAACCGAACAATTGTTGGAATGGAATTATTTTCCAGCTGGCAGCATGTTGATGAATCTACAGTGAAAAGTTTTAGAAAATGTTTGAGTAGTTAGATAGAAATAACATATGGCCTATGATGTAAATATTGTAATATTTTTGATACCAGTAGGGCCCTACTAATCAAAATTTTTATTTTTCTTTTTCAACAAGAATGTTTACTTTGTGCACATCATGCTTGTAGAAGAAGACACGAACACGATGGACTTTTTGTTTGTCTAAACACTATATCTTTTCCGTCTACAAGGAGACAGTTCTTTACCGTGGCGCTTGTCAAATATTTGCCGTCTGCAAAGACGTGCAGAGTTGGCGCAAATGTTTACGTCATGAGTAGGTGTCTCGCGCGTGGGGGCAGACACATCCACTGTTATGTATTATTCTTATTATTATATTATTATTATTATTCTTTATTGATGTCATAGCAGTTGTCCTAATACCTAATAGTTCATTCTTATTATTATTATTATTATTATTATATTATTATTATTATTATTATTATTGGTACTTGTTCATTACGGGACCCCCTCCAAAAATTGTCAAAAAATTTCAGAAAACTATTCATTAGACAATCATAACTACGACATCTACTCCATCTGAGTTTCAGAGGTCAGGGAAAACACAATTACTTTCGAACAAAGCCTCGAAAACATCCTTTCCGCTACATACTTTGCGCCAGAGTGACAACCGGCCTACGCCAACAGTTACTCCAACCTACAAACCTTATAATAACGTCGGCTATATTTAATACTAAGGACTGTCAATGGAAAGTACTTTATTTTCGTTACAATAGCGACGTAAATTGTGAAGTTCATTTGGTGTCCTGAACGTCAATGTCAGCTGCAAACGGCGACGACTGCTCTCATGTAGGCCTTACACGTTCCAATGAACTGTACCGCCTGAGTAACGTTGAAACGTGTGAGTCAATTCACTGTCTAGAGTACCTATTCAACTCCATCGCAAGTTGTAATTATTTATTGTTTAACAAAATAAGAAAACAAACAAAACGACGATGGACCAATTAACAAAAAGTTTGAAGGGGTCGCCTTAATTAACAAGTTACCTTATTATTTTTATTATTATTATTATTATATTATTATTATTATTATTTTATTAGTAAGATCTAGAGAAGAACAATACGGGTTCAAGTGGACGGTCTACTATTGATCCCATTTTGCTATAGACAGAACAATGGAGGGTAGATGGCAAAATGGGAAGAAATGCACATTGTGGTTTTTGGATCTGGAGAAGGCATAGACGATCGCCTGCCTAGGAGAGAAAGTATGGGAGTGTCTAGAATAAAGGAATGGAAAATGAGTTTAATAGACAAATACCATTACATATCAACGGAGTGAAAGTTGTGTAACAGACAGATATGGGTAGGTCAGAATGGTTTCAGTAAATGAGGCTTTGCGACAAGGTAAGTGTGTTATCTCCAACGCTCTTACTGTTATTCAATGGATGAAATTTATACGCAAAGAGGTGAACCCATACAGCATGGGAGGGACACAAGAACATTAGTGTTTTGCGGACGATGTGTTGATTTGGGGTGAGAGTGCCTCAGAGAAGTGCGGAGAAGGTGGACAGAATGGAACAAAGTTACTACTACAGAGTTTTGGTCTAAAAAATCAATCAGAAAAAGAGTGAATGATTTTGCGTATGCAAAAAGGAAGACGAAGGGCAGGCCTAGATACCATGGAAAATATTTGTAGCTACGGGAGAGTTTTTAGAAAAAAAGAAGAATTAAATATTTGGGAAGTATATTGACAAAAAGATGCAAAAGTGGGGTAGGGAAGTGTCATTCTAGAGTGCAAAAAGCATAAGGGTTTTTTTAACCAATTGTGAGAAAGTACTATGTAATGAGTTGTTTCCCACCAAAATTCGAAAATTTTGCTGTATAATGCATAATTTTTTGTACATATACTAACACATATTGTGGTGCAGTAACATGGGGCAAGTGGGAACCAAAGAAGAGAGTCAGACTGGAAGCACAGAATGAAGTTTTTAAGAAGTATAAAGGGAGGTTACAAAAGATGGACCAAGATAAAAGTAATGAAAATAAGGAAAGAACTGGGATTTGGGAGATTAAATTTAAGCTACAGGCAAGAGAACGTCTAAGATTGTTTGGAACATATGAAAAGGGACGGGCCAGGAGAGATTCCAAGACGAGAATATGAATCGGCAGAGGAGTGGGAAAAAAGAAGAGTAGGAGCCAAGAGTAAAAATGGGAACGATTAATTCCAAGAAGACGTTGGAAAAACGGAATGAATTGTGGGAGCATGGTGGCAACAGAGTAAAGGGCCCTTGTTTTTTTTGGGGGGAAAAAGGGGAAAAAACCCCCAGAAAAACAAAAAAAAAGAAAGGAAGTGAGTAAATTGGTGGAGAGGAAGGATTAGATGATGTGGAAGAAACCACTGAGTCCTCAAGCTTATTATCTACAGTTTTCTATGCCCCTTGATAATGGTGGAAAACCCCACTCACCCGACATAGTTGGAACTGAGTTAGTGATGATTATTTATTATTAATTATGTTATTATTAAATTGTGTGTCGTTATCTTAGCCTACTGTTACTAGGTAGGCAACTTCTAGTTTTTCTGCACGAATCATAAAAAAAAAAGGTTGTTTAAACCTTAACCAGAGAAATCCTAGGGTTGTGATGTGATGTCCTTTATAAAAGATATGGAAAAAGATTAAAGGAATGCCAACGCTTGTAATCTTCCAAGATACGAATTATTGCAATGTAGCAACGTTTTCTATTGATCGTTATGGATTTGTTGGGGCGGAGTCCCTCAACCGATAAAATCAAGTCCCCGTCGGATAATACTTGTCACTCTGTGACTTAGTGGGACTCAAGACTACCAACCAAGTCATATTTGGCTGCAGGTGTGACATAGAATTAGTGGATTTTGAACTCACCTCGACTCAAAACGCGTGGGCTCAAGACTTGACGCCCCTGTATACAGTCACCAGCAGTGCTATTCTGTAAGGATAACGTGAATGTCCGCTATCGTTTAACAAAATCGTTGTTGTGCTTGTTTACCATTATTGTAAATTCTAGACTTAAGAGTTTTAAGAACAAAAGCCATAACGAAATCAAGTACGTAGGCAGTGATATTGGCATGGATATCATAGCCCGGTAGCCTATATAGGATAGGCTACTACCTACTTTGATGTTGTTTGCGTTGATATACTTACGCTTGATGACGAGGATTCAAAAGTATCGCTATAAATGCTTGTTTAAATTATGGGTTTCAACGGTCAATAGTAGATGTAAAACAAATATAACTGCCTAGGCGAACTTGATTTCGTTACTACTTTCTGTTTGATTCGCTAACGCCAGAATTTACATTGGTAATTACGATAAATGAGGCAAAACAATGATTTGTTCTACGATAGCGACATTCACGTTATCCTTACAGATAGGGAATGTCCTAAAATTTTTTTTGACCATATATTCGTACGTTGTTCTAAAAAAAAAGATTCCCCAAAAATCCTTCGAAAAGATGTTTTTTTTACTTGGTTTTATGAGGGTGTGATATTCGTGTTTAATTCCGAGGCGTAAACAGTCGTAGCTGACTGACATCATGGTGACGTCACATAGAAGTATCGTTCGTCAGTCTGCGGTAGGGGGTTTCACCGCCTGTGCAGAAGTTCATTAGGTTCCTTGATTCCATTCCTAGCAAAGGGCAGGGGGCCCAAGGTCTTGGTTACCATGGAAACCAAGTCGATAAAGAAGTTCCCCGATCCCAGCGCGCGCAGCGGAGATCTATTAAAACTATTACTTTGTCTGACGTTCACGCAATGTACGGAGCGTTTTAGATCCCGGCTTCGCCACTGACCAATTTAAAACTTCATAAATACGCCAAAAATCGTTAGTTTTAAAATAAATTTATATGTGTGAGTATTTCTTATTATATTTTACTGGATGATCGTAGCGAGCGAAGCACGATTCCATTTCACTATATCCCTGGAGAAAAAAATCCGGAATGTTTTATCTTTTTTTTTTTTCCTGTACCGGTTATGTAATTTTTGTTTGTTTTGTTAAGAGGACATGTGACCATTTTGGGGCTGTTAGCAAATAGGCGTGTTCGCTTCGGCTAAGATGCATCCGACGTATATCCAACTTTGCAAAGTTGTCCAATAAAGCATACATAGACAGCCCTGGTGGTCCATAGATTTTCGAAATTTTGACTTATTCATCAGAAAAAAAATTACGAATATGGTCAATTTTGGAGTTTTTAACAAAATCAAAATTTCGTGAAAACTAATTTAAATTTAATTTTTATAGTGTGTATTTTAAAACAAAATTTTAAAATGTTGTTACTGTAGAGCGCCTACAATTCCACATTTTGTGACATTTGTTTCACAATTTCAGACCCTTTGGTGGTCAGTTGGCGAGCGAACCAGCAATTTCCTAAAACGCATGTCCCTATACTCTCGTTGAACACGAAGGACCGGCTAAAAGCCGATACTTCCAATTACAATGAAATTTTATGGAGTCCTTCGAATCTCTGAACTTGAGACCTGCCACGTTTTTGTGAGCGCAGAGTTGAAAATTATTTCTCATTAATTGCAACTTTCCGATTTTTTTCGAATTTAAAAAAAATGTCTTCAGCTTATAACACCTACATGCTTTTATCCGTTTTTAAATATTTTTTCACATAACTTAGTTTTATGAATCTAAGTATTCGTTTAAAATTTGAGCACAATCGACAAAACTATTTCTTATGAAAATCGAAATTTTTTTCTTTTTTTTTCTTTTAAACAATTCTTTGATCTTTATAACACACTACCCTACACATTGCTTTATATATTCTAATTGGAGAATGATTTTTTCACAGAACCTTAATTTTTATGAATACGGCCCTATATACATTCGGGTAAATATTGTACGCATCGATAAATATTTCTCATGAATTTCAAAATTAACAACTTTTTCCATTTTTTAAAATTACGATTATGCCTAATTAAAAAAAATTAAAAAATTTAAGGTAATTTTTTATTTTATTTAATATAATTTAAAAAAAAATTCACTAAGTAATGATTTTTTCACAGAACAACTGAAAACCGCATGAACAATGGCAAGCTCAATGCACCATGACGTCATCCAACAACGCGGCGGGACTTAAGCATTTTCCTAGTGTTAATTTACAAATTAAGTCGCATACTAAGATGAGGAGCATATCCCTATTGCCACTGCGGGTCCCTAAGAATGATATAGGCCTACACACGACACATACACACAAAATAAAAGAAAGTGAAAAAATTTCAGGCAGTGAAAATTGGTCCGCAGCCTTGTTGAAAATGTTTAGTTAGGCCCTACCAGTGAATTGAAAATTTTCAACATTTAGGCTAATCACTAGGACCTAGGTAGCCTAGTAAAAAATAAAAACAGTAAAAGAAATAATAAAATAATAATATTTCAACTTTAAAATTTTAAGCCACTGTTTGTGGCCTATCCAGGCCCTATTATTAATACATAAAAATATAAATAATAAATGTGCCTGGCAGGTCCGGCCTACGCCCAAATAAGTAGGCCTCTCCGGGTCATCATGTTTGCATACTTCAACCCTACTACATCACGCTGCCAACACGCTGCAATGTAGGCCAGACCTACTACCAAATTTGAAATGTGTCATGATCTAGCAGTGTTAACGATAGATATTAGTAGGTAGGAGGCTAGGCCTACATTTACTGAAGCTAGGCCTATTAGGTAGTACTATAGTTCCAGTTTTCTCACCAGCAAAGCACACCGTGCAATGCAAATCCAATGACTGCAACTGGATATAGACAAATAGGAGCCCATGTGCATAATATAGCCACCACACCGGTCCTGGCCCACTTCGCGCTGTGACTCCTGCCCCTCCATCTATTTCAACTCCCATTGTATTGCCCAAGTACTGGAACAACACAAACAATACTAATATGTGAACTTGTCCGTGTTTTGATTAAGCATTTATAATAGCCTATGTAAACAGATTGATGGCCTAGGGGCTAGCTCCTCGTCTCTCATGTTCACCAGACCCTTCAACGTCATCTCCCACCGCATACCATCCTCGTTGAAGGAACGGTTGACTGGGACCCATTGGCGACAATTTTCTAATCAAAACTTTTGAAATGTTGTGATCTTATTTTTATTACTGACTATAATGGCCGATGTACGATTGCCTGGTTGTTGTTCCCCGCTTTGTAAATCAGATTTTTGAACTGAATAGGATGGCCTAGACATTAAATAACCCATAAATAAAATAACGGTACTTGTTCATTAACGACACCGCCCTCAATTTTTTGTGTTAATTGATCCACCCCCCCCCATCGTCCGTTTTTTACATATTTCTGTTTACAATAAATAATTACACAACTTAGCCGAGGAGTAAATTTGACTCAAACAGTGAACTTGACTCGACTTGTTAACGTGCTCATGCGGTACGGTACATTGGAAACGCGTGAGGCCTACAATGAAGAGCAGTCGTCTCGTGCAGCTGACATTGAGTTCACAGGGACACCAAATGAACCTTCAGAACCTTTATGACAGTGGCTATTTTAACGAAAGTACTATTTGCGCATTGAAAGTCCTTAATATTAAATCTGCGACGTAAAAGGTTTTGTAGTGTGATTCACTCCTGGCGCAAAGGTTGTTAGCCGGTAAAGGATGTTTTCGAGTCTTTGTTCGAAATAATTGTGTTTTCCATGCAGTCCCGAAAACTCAGGTTTAGTAGATGTAGTAGAATTATGATTGTCTAATGCAAATGTTTTTTACGAATTTTTACATTTTTTGGGAGGTGGGTCCCGTTAATGAACAAGTCCCAAAACTAATCGTGATTAAACGTGTAAAAAGTAGGGTTACCGTAACGTTAAGACTATGATGCACCACACATGCGTCGGACTGGGTCGAAAAGGCCCCCGGGTTGTTTCGCTGGCATGTAGTAATGTCCGCATGAGGTCGCGTAGGTACAGCCAGTTTGGTCCTGGGGCGAAGCCCCATCCGCCCGGAGCATTTTCCCAAAGGCGAAATTTTTTTTTGGGTCGTTGCCTAATATTTTTGGGCCTAACAACGCTATTTTAAGGACCGACAAACGAAAAGAATAAAGAAAAAAACGATTAACAGCCCAACTAAGTAACTCTACCCGGCTCGCAATTCAAATCTCGCGAAAATTATATTGGGAAGCCTTACAAACCAATAATTAGACTCGTCAATACCAAATTGACCTCTGCGCAAAATGCGACTTGGGGGATGAGTGTATACTGGACATTTTTGATTGAATCATTCAATAACTTTGCAATAATAATGTGTAGCGTAAGCTGTAACCTGTAATGAGACAATTTCACGGTAGGTAGCTACTTCGCTACATCGCGTCCTCCGCGCCGCTGTCTCCCCCCCCCAACACCCCCAACCAAACTTCTCATCCCCTTTGCTGGTTGAACTGGCAAACCAAACCAAAATAACTTGCAATCACATCGACATTTCTTCTCGTAGCGCGGTCGCGGAGAAGTCAATTAGCTATACATTGACAGTCACTAGTTTCCTACTGAAAACTGAAAAGTGAGAACAATGAACAACCATTCTCCTTTTGAAGAGCTGTCTAAGGCACCCCGATGAGTCTTCGTTAATATTATTATAAGTATTTTTGTTCGTCAACTCTTTTTCTCAGCTAACAAATGTACAATCATAATATAGATTTTGTCTGAAACTGAAAGTGTATTGTGTACCAGATGTTCCACAGGGCCCGGAAATGGTCAAAAGCCCGGGGTGCGATCGCACCCCAGCACCTCCACCCTGGCCAGTCCGCGCCTGCAAAACAATAGCCAGTGTCAAAAGAAAGTAAGACAGAACAAATTAAATACATAATGCTATTTTATTTTATTTTGCATATTCCTCATACAGCATAGGCTACGTAGAGGCATAGCCCCTGTCAGCAATCATCTTGATAAAAAGTGACTGATTGGTTTCTGGTAATGTAGCCTACGAAACGTTGTCGACGGAACGGGAAGCTTATTGGAGAGTGCACGTGTCGTAAGTTTAACATTAAATTAAACTTTACTTCCCGTTAGGGGTTATGCTTTTCCTTACCAAGACCGTTTATCAAGACAGGGAGTGCAGAGGCGAGCATATAAAACTATATTTAGAAATTTAAGATTAGCATTTATGCTGTTTCTTTCAATAATCTTTGGTTGTAGTCCCTTAGAAATTGCTTATTTGGTTGTTTATGGTAACAAGAAATCCGATATCCTGGATTTGGTTAGTAATGTTTCAGTGGCCTGTCATAATGAATTACTCCTTTTCATTGGTCGTCGTATAAACACAAACGTCTGATTGGTCCGTCGCTAGAAATTTGTTTTTGTTATAACAAGTTCTTAATGGTCAGTTCACATAAAGTCGTAGTCGTAGTCGGAGTCCTAGTCCTAGTCGTAAGAAGCAGATGAAACATATGAAACACATGTTATTGTTTTCACAATGACACGGTCACAAGTTTAGTTTTTTATGTTTAGTCCGATAGCGTCGTTGTCATAACAAAGCTGAAAAATAGTGTGCATCTTTCTTTCTTTGACTAAACACAAATTCTTACGACTAGCGAATCAGAGATCGAACATCACTTGCAAAAACAAAGCAAACCACAAAACCACAAACCATGACGGACTACTAAACCTTACGACTAGGACTAAACCATACGACTACGACTAAACCTTGACGACTTTATATGAACTGGGCAATAAGACTAAAACGCAAACAATTTAAACACGTATGTTCCTATCCCCTTAGAACTAAACAATTAGTGTGAGCGCGGCCTTAGCTAACGCCTAAAAACCCGCCCTAAATCCAAAGTAGTGTATGCCTAGGCCTTGCACTAGGCGGTATTACACCTCAAGCTAGGGGCACAAGGCTACCGCCTAGACTACTCCTTTTTAATGGGTCATATCACTGGACAAATCATAAGAAAGAAATGTGATGACTAATGCCTGGGATAAAGATCTAGGGCTGGCCTAGCCTTAGCCCCTAGTAAGGGTAGGGCCTAGCCTATATGGCCTGTCACCTGACAAAAGGCCTAGGACTATCAAGATTTTTGATGGATTGAAACTCTTAGACAGCCACCAGTAGGCAGGTAATTACTAAGAATGACCTAAGGCAAGACAGATCTGAAAGACTAGGGCTAGGCCTAGGTCTAAGCCTTGATTTTTAAGGCGAAGGCCTATGGGCCTAGCGCCTAAGGAAACTCCCACATGTTGAAAGTATTACACATTTTCTTGCAAATAAAATACATTTCGCCTATGGAGAAATGGATTCATTAATGTTCCGGAGATTACAAAACTCACATCGGTTAGGCTAGGCCTAGGCCTAATACACTCATGTTGATGAAGGAAATGAAACAAAATATGCATTGCCTGTCTGTAATTAGTGATCAAATGTAGCCTACACAACAATGACTCATGTGAAATAACGCTAGCCGAATCTCGGTAGTAAACCATGCTATGCGCAGCTAGCTCAGGATGTTTACGTTGGGAACATGTAATATATTACGACGTTTGACTACTCGATACATCGCTTGTTATCGCTAGCGCATGCGCATCCAAGGGAATTTGCCCGGGCTATTCAACCTCATTCTCATAATATTCGTAGAATTTTTCCATATTAAATTCTAATGATTAAAAGGATTTTTGGAATGGTTCAAAAATCCAATTGTGTATAACTAGGCCACTTCGCGAACGCTTTTTCCAGTCGCGTTGATGGATGAGCTTTTTTGGAATATTTCTGTCCAATGATTACGTTTTAAAGTGGAATCTTCTTACTTTTTCTATAGTACTATGATATGTAACTTTGTGAATTATACACCTGTAAAAGGCTTAATTCAACAAAACCTTCAATTTCTATGAATTTTGACCTACCTTTTTTCACTTTTTCTTTCAAGAGGACAGCTATATCACCTAATCTTATGTCAATGTAAATAGGAACGTTGTAGGGACCCCACCCACCCGTTTGGTCAGATCGGCCCAAATACCACGAAAATATCGTATTAAAAAACCGGGGGAAAAATCGTAAAAGTAACGATTTCTATAAGAAGTATTATTTTCAAATGTCTCTAAAAATCATACATAACATATAATTTCAGTGATTTTAGACGTTCCGCATAAAGTTTCATCAATATCGGAGTAGACCGTTTTGCCACAATATCACGAAATATCTCATAAAAATTGGAAAAAATCGTAAAAGTACTATATCATGAAAAAAAATATTTGATCGATTGTACAAAAAACGTGGGCAAGTCTAAGTTCAAGAGATTTCGAAGGTCCCCCTCAATTTTCATCAAGATCGCATAATGCCCGTTTGCCTGGAAGGAGGAGCGAACAAACAGACGAAAAAAACTCAACAAAAACAAACACCCCGAGCTATTTTTCTTGAGAAACGTAAGATTAAAACAACAAAAAAACACAAAGATCAAATATTGAAGTCTTCGGCTGTAGCTCTACCATCAAACGCCGGTCGAGCAGGTGTAAGATACGAGAGGCCTAATGATATTTGGGATATAATTACGCGTAATAACATAATCCAATAACAACACATAGAACACATTGGCTTGGCCTAAGTTCCATATTTCCTCACTAGAAAGCTTCGCAAACGCTTTTTTAATCGCGTTGATGGATGAACTTTTTAATTTATAAAATGTTATATTAATTTAAAATAATGAAAAACATATAAAACAATGCCCCTACAAAGCAATCATTAGGTATGTTGATCTTTGATTGTTTGTCTAGGAAAGCCAAGTTCGTTGTTAGACGAGTGAGAGAGCCCGTGTTTTGAGTACCTGAAATTAATTGGCTTTAAGTTAGGTAATTATACATTGTGGTTAATAATAAGGGATTTTAAGTTTTTAAGTTTAAAGGCAACGTCCCATCTGTCGGCCATAATGCGCGCATCTTTAGCCAATTATAGCTAGGGCTGTCTAAGGTTAGGGGGAAGAAAAGTAATGTGTGTGTAATGTTGTGTTTGTAATGTGGTTGGACTCAACACATGCTCTACTTCACATCGTCTAACAACGACTTTGGCGTTTCCCTTAGTATACTCTTTATACAAACATTTGTGGTCGACAGACCCTGTTGAACAGATAGGCCTACAACCCCAGGCTAAATGGAACGGGGCGGTGTAATGACACCTTAGAACATTACTTCCTCCAGCGTCAATGTATAAAAATTAAAGACGTTCCGTCTGGGTTCGGGGTAGAATTGGCCCAGAGCATAGCTCTGCTAATCGTAAAAGCGATTCAAGAGAAAAGGTCCCACCTCGCAAACATCACTAATAGGGGAAGTATATTAAATACTCCCCAAAACCAGAGGGCGGAGCTCTGGCATCGTCGTCGGGGACACCTCCACCTTCCCCTGACGACCTCCCCTGACGACGGTGATTCGAATGACACAACGAACGATGACAAGACAATTACGACACCACGACGTGAGAAATCCCCCTCCTTCCCCTTACCCATGGCTGGTTCTTGTACCAAGCATGGGCCGCTCCTCCCCGATCCCTAAGCTAGAGTCGTGCAATTATGAACCTCAACGTTGACCTCGTCCTTAATCCAATAAAACCCCCAAAAAATAAAATATGTAGGCCTAGGCCGAACAAGAAAGTGTTTATAATTTTTTGGTTTCAGGTGCGTCAACCGTTTTGTCGTAGTCCCTATTAATGAAGAAAGGCTGGTCCCATACGTCCCCCCCGTTATTTACGTTTCGGATTTAAGGGTGCGACAACCAGCTATGTCAAAAATCACCACTCTTGCCTAGAGGATATAGGGAGAAAAAATCATGCTGGTGCTGGTCAGAGAAAATCCAAGGGTAAAGGTGAAAGAAAGGGAGGGTTCTCGGCGTCGTGCTCGTCGTCGTTGGGGAAGGTTCGTCAGAGAATTTGGGGGGGTCCCCGACAACGACTGCAGAGCTTCGCTATTCTAGTTTTCGGAAAGTAATATACCTACCCTACTTACCATCTGATGTTTGCAGATAAACACATACGAGTCGCACTGTTTCTTGTAGTAGATCATCACCAGCCCAAACGAAGTGTAAAAATAGTATCCTTGATATCCAGCATGGCCCAGCATCATTTACAGAATGGACGAAGAAATGAAAACAAAATAATAATCAACATTTACTTGGTTCATCTGATTCGCAAAAAACATTTCACAGGCTGGTTCTATTTTACTAATGGGTATTGTTAACATTTGCAATCTAGTTAATTTTTTTCACATTTTTCTTTCTTGTTAGCTTAAATCCAACAGATATTGCTTCATTTTGGTAGGGCATTCTCAGTTAACCTGGTCACGGATTTTGTTTAGTGAATTTCAGCTCAATCTATTTGGCCGTTCGCCGTATGAGCCCGGGACAGAAGACAGACAGAACATTGGACAATGCTCACGGCCAAGGCCCCCGATCGAGTATATCGTTATAAAAAAAAGACTAAGTGTCGCGCGCTCACATCGTCTAACAAGTGCTGGTTAGAAGGTATACACTAGTGATAAACCTGCCAAAGTTCCGTTGTCAGCGAGTGGAGTGAGCCAAGTGTTGAGTACCCGGGAACATCCCCTTTTCCTCCCCTATACCTAAGGCTGGATCTAGCCCAAGTATGGCCCATGGGGAATGATACCGAGTTACTGGTCAACACATGGGTGCTCACTCACTCGTTTAACAACACTTTTGGCGTTTCCCTATTTTTTTTAAATTGAGACATTTTAAATGGCGAATCGGTGTTCAAAAAGTATTAGCGTAAAACATTAACAATTTCCAAGCTGAAACAAAATCACCTAATTTTTATTTCCCATTTCACAAAGAGACCTAAGCCCTCAAAAATAATATGTGGATGTAAATTATATAAAAAAGTGCGAACTAACGGGCATCGACCCCAACCCCTCCGCGCAGATTTTTGTCCGCGCTAGCGCTACTACTACAAATGCATCGGGGATACTTTAAAAAATCACATTTTTATTATTGTAGGATTAAATCGCAATAGATCTGAGCTTATTTTGTTAACAGTTCTCAGTATACCTCGTACCGGATGTCTGTTTTAAAATTTCAGCGAAATCTGTTCAGGCGGTTCGGCCGATTTTCGACGTACAGACAGACAGAATCACAGAATGGAGCGCGTCGAGTTAAATGAGACAGCTGCAGTCGCGCCGCTCCCTCGTTTGAATTACAATCTCCTGTGAATTTTTCATACAAGGCTTATAGAAGATCGAACAGCATCTATATTTCGTGCTATTTGGGCGGATTCTGACCAACGGGTGGGGCTACAAACGTTTCATATTTTCACATGACATTTAAGGTAAGGGACAAAGTAAGGGCAAATGGTAAGTGTTAAGGGGGGGATAAGGGTGAAAAGAAAAATTGAAAAAGTTACCTAGAAAATCTATAGAAATAAGGTTATAATATTTACACCAAGTCGAAAACTCAAATTAAAACGTTTCTATATATTCTGGCTAACTTTCTTTAACTGTTCTTTCAAACGTTAATACATCACACATTAACCGTTAATGTGCATGTGAATATGAACGTGTAACCCCACCCGTTTGGGTCATCATCGGCCCATAGTCCCGAAATATTCGCACTAAAAATCGAAAAAAATCGTAAAAGTACGATATTCCCATGAGAAATATTTCTTCGATTTGTACCCAAAAAACGTAGCAAGTCTAAGTTCAGAGATTTCGAAGGTCCCCTCAAATATTTCATCAAGATCGCATATGCCGGTTGCCCGGTAAGAGAAGCAAACAAACAGACGAAAAAAAACACACCCTAGCTAAATTTTTTTGGGGGTCGGTAAAATTGAAGTCTTCGCTTCGCTCATACCAAACAATCTTTTTTTAATACAATCAAATTTTGGATTTTTTTTCAAATTTGATGTCAATTTAAATCCAAAATCACATTTTAATTCCTGAAAGATCAGAAAATTTAAAAATAAGAAAACTTCAATTTCTTTAAAAAAATCAGCGAAAGCTTCACATTTGATAAGGTAGAATAGCAAAATGTTGGGTCACCAGACTCCGTGCCCGTATGCCCCTATAGAAGGGATAATAATGTTTAAAATAGTTATTGGATGAGCGAAGCGGGAAGACTTCAATTTCGACACCGAGTCCCCCAAAAAATTTAGCTCGGGTGTTTTATTTTTCTTTTTTTTTTTTTTTTTTGTCGGTTTCAGTTCGGTTCTATCAATATATGAATAAAAATGTTAATTTATGGATTACTGAGACACTTGACAACTGAACAGGTCTGTGTAAAAACATACAAATATCTACAAAATTGGCAAATAATAGAAGTCATTACGTGTATTACTTGATTATGAATGATAACACAAAATATTTACGTAACAGGACTAAAATATCTATAAAAGTCCAGCGCCGTTGCTGCATCGTGTGTTAGCCCATAAGCGTAATGAGTGCAAGAGAGATAGCTGCGGGGTGATGTAATTTGTCATAGCCAAGACCGGCTGGCTGAGAGGCGGGCCGGGGCGTGCGCACATCGATGCGCGTACGATCCACTTCACAGCTGACTGTTCCGGGGGGGGGGCGGGGAAGGTCGACTGAGAGGTGAGAGGGGACATGCGCCGAACCAAGTGCGTGCTCGATCCACCTGGACCGGCTGACTGTTCAAGTTGAAAGCCTTCTACTGGCGAGAAGTCGTGACTTGCGCGCGCGATTCAAATACCCGGAACCGAACCGAAGTCGGTTCCAAATTGTCGGACCCGAAATTTCGGGTACCCGCACACCCCTAGTTTTGAGTGCAAATTCTAGAGAAACAAAACATAATGCTAAAATTGGTTAATAACGGGAATGTGCACTGGATTTTTTCGCGTTCGATTGGGAACTGCATTGACAGGCGCACTGTTTCACACTGGGCAAGTGCTTTGACGTATTTGCAGTTTTGCACTACTCGAGCTCGCACCGAATGCATGCCAATCGAAGTAACTTCAAGAGAAATTAATTCAAATTGTCCAACTAAGACCTTGTCAGTAGGCTAACAAACAGAAGAAAAGAATTGAATCTAACCTGTGAACCAACGAGGAGGCAGCCCATCAGGAGCAGCAGTGTTGTTCCACAGACCTTGTTGAGATGAGTTGCCAGGAGACCAAAGTCTCTGCGGCACATTCCCAGGCAGCGGCAGGTTCAGTAGTGGATAGCTACACATAGGGACATAGTGCATTAGTACCAGGATTAGGGGGGGGGGGGGGACGCTTTTAAAATGTAATTGTGTAAACGTTTAAATGCAAAGATTAAACGCAATTACGCTCAATTGGCTTTTTTGTGATGGCCTAAAAACATTTGGATCGGATTTTTTAGACAAGGGAGCACACTCACAGTGACCGAGTCTTACAAGTTACAATGGGTCACAAACAGGTCTTCATCTCTAGTTCATCTGTATGTAACTTTGTCTAGGCTGTAATTTTTCAAAGAATGGTTGAACATCTAAACTGATTACGCGGAAATTTAAGAAAACACATTTGAGACAAGTTTTGTGGGCGCTATTTACATTTTCAGCAAAATCCGCTGTGACTTAAAAAAATCACATGAAACAATAGGCCCTAACTGTGAAAAAATTGAACTAGTGACAAAGACAGTAGCCTAAGTTTTAAATCATTAGTGGAAAAATTGGAAAGTGATTCTACAAAGGGAGGAAAGACCGTAACTGGAACTTGGAATATACCTAATGGGAAAAAGAAAGATGTTGGGAGGAGGTCATTTCTCAACAGAACAATGTGGAATGGAATAAATTGCCAGCTGCAGCTGTTGAGGAATCCAAAGTGAAAAGTTTTAGAAAATGTTTGGAGGAGTTAGATAGAATAACATAGGCCTATGATGTAAATATTGTAATATTTTTGATACCAGTAGGCCCTACTAATCAAAATTTATTTTATTTTTCAACAAGAATGTTTACTTTGACATCATGCTTGTAGAAGAAAGACCACAAAACACGACGGTACTTTTTGTTTTTGTCTCAACACTATAACTTCGGCTACAGAGATAGTTCTATACCGCGCTTGTCAAATATTTGTCCGTCTGCAAGGACGTGAAGAGTGCGCAATGTTTACGTCTTGATTAGTGGCTGCGCGCGCATCCACTATTATTATTATTATTATTATTATTATTATTATTATTATTATTATTGATTCATAGCAGTTGTCCTAATACCTAATATTCATTATTATTATTATTATTATTATTATTATTATTATTATTATTATTATTATTATTGGTACTTGTTCATTAACGGGACCCCCTCCAAAAAATGTAAAAATTCAGAAAAAATATTTCATTAGACAATCATAACTACTACATCTACTCCATCTGAGTTTCAGGAGGTCAGGGAAACACAATTATTTCGAACAAAGCCTCGAGAACATCCTTTCCGGCTACATACTTTGCGCCAGGAGTGACACGGCCTACGCCAACATACTCCACCTACAAAACCTTTAACGTCGCTATTTTAAATATAGAGGACTGTCAATGGAAAAGTACTTTCGTTTACAATAGCGATGTTAAATTTTTGAAGGTTAATTTGGTGTCCGTGAACGTCAATGTCAGCTGCACGGCGACGACTGCTCTCATGTAGGCCTACACGTTCCAATGAACTGTACTCGCCTGAGTAACGTTGAACGTGTGAGTCAAGTTCACTGTCTAGAGTCATATTCAACTCCTCGCAAGTTGTAATTATTTATTGTTAACAGAAATAAGAAAACAAACAAACGACGATGGGGGGACCAATTAACAAAAAATTTGAAGAGGGTCCCGTTAATGAACAAGTACCTTATTATTTGTATTATTATTATTATTATTATTATTATTATTATTATTATTATTATTAAGATCGAAGAGAAGAACAATATGGGTTCAGAAGTGGACGGTCTACTATTGATCCCATATTTGCTATAAGACAGACAATGGAGGGGAGATGGCAAAATGGGAAAGAAATGCACATTGTGTTTTTGGATCTGGAGAAGGCATACGATCGCCTGCCTAGAGAGAAAGTATGGGAGTGTCTAGAGATAAAAGGAATGGAAAGAGGTTTAATAAACAGGATACAAAGTACATATCAAAGGAGTGAAAGTTGTGTACAGACAGATATGGGTAGGTCAGAATGGTTTCAAGTAAATGAGGGCTTGCGACAAGGTAGTGTGTTATCTCCAACACTCTTTACTGTTGTAATGGATGAAATTATAAGAAGAGTGGAACCAAATACAGATGGAAGGGACACAAGAACATTAGTGTTTGCGGACGATGTGTTGATTTGGGGTGAGAGTGCCAGAGAAGTGCAGGAGAAGGTGGACAGATGGAACAAAGTTACTACAGAGTTTGGTCTAAAAATCAATCAGAAAAAGAGTGAATGTTTGCGTATGCAAAAGAAGACAAAGGGCAGGCCTAGAGACATGGAAAATATTGTACTACGGGGAGAAGTCTTAGAAGAAAAAGAAGAATTAAATATTTGGGAAGTATATTGACAAAAGATGCAAAAGTGTGTAGGGAAGTGTCATCTAGAGTGCAAAAAGCAGAAGGGTTTTACCAATTGGTGAGAAAGTTACTATGGAATGAGTTGTTCCCACAAAAATGTAAAATTTTGCTGTATAAGGCATATTTTGTACCTATACTAACATATGGGGCAGTAACATGGGCAGTGGGAACAAAAGAAGAGAGTCAGCTGGAAGCAGCAGAAATGAAGTTTTTAAGAAGTATAAAGGGAGTTACAAAGATGGACAAGATAAGAAGTAATGAAATAAGGAAAGAACTGGGATTGGAGAGATTAAATTTTAAGCTAGGAAGAGAACGTCTAAGATGGTTTGGACATATGAAAAGGATGGGCAGGGAGAGGATTCCAAGACGAGAATTTGAAGCGGCAGAGAAGGGGAAAAGAAGAGTAGGAAGGCCAAGAGAAAAATGGGAAAGATTAATTCAAGAAGACGTTGGAAAACGGAATGAAGTGTGGGAGCATGTGGCAAGAGTAAAGCTGTGGGAGGACAGAAGAGAGTGGAGTAAATTGGTGGAGAGGAAGGAGTTAGATGATGTGGAAGAAACACTGAGTCTGGCAAGCTTAGTATCTACAGTTTCATGCCCTTGATAATGGTGGAAAACCACCACTCAACCCGACATAGTTGGAACTGAGTTATGATGATTATTTTATTATTATTATTATTATTAAATTGTGCGTCGTTACTTAGGCCTACTGTTACTAGGTAGCAACTTCTAGTTTTCTGCACAATTCATGAAAAAAAAATTAGGTTGTTTCCCTTCCCAGGAAATCCTAAGGTTGTCATGTGATGTCCTCTAAATGAAAGATATGAAAAAGATTAAAGAATGCCAACGCTTGTAATCTTCCAAGATACGTATTATTGCAATGTAGCAACGTTTTCTATTGATCGTTATGGATTTGTTGGGGGCAGAGTCTCAAACCAATAAAATCAAGTCACCCGTCGATAATACTATGTCACTTGTGACTTAGTGGGACTCAAGACTGCCAAACCAAGTCATATTTGCTGGCAGGTGACATAGAATGAGTGACTTGACTCACCTCGACTCAAAACAAGTGGGCTCAAGACTTGGCCCCCTGTATCAGTCACCAGCAGTACGATTCTGTAAGGATAACGTGAATGTCGCTATCGTTAAAACAAAATCATTTGTTGTGCTCGTTTACCATTATTGTAAATTCTAACTTAGAGTTTTAAAAACAAAAGCCGTAACGAAATCAAGTACATAGGCAGTGATATTTGGCATGAGTATCATTAGTACCGGTAAGCCTATATAGGATAGGCTACCTACCTACTTTGATGTTGTTTGCGGTTGATACCTTAACGATTGATGACGAGGATTCAAAAGGTATCGCTATAAATGCTTGTTAAATTATGGGTTCACGGTCATGTAGATGTAAAAAAAATATAACTGCCTAGGAGGCTACTTGATTTCGTTACGACTTTCGTTTTGATTCGCTAAGCCAGAATTTACATTGGTAATTACGATAAATGAGCAAAACAAATGATTTTGTTCTAACGATAGCGACATTCACGTTATCCTTACAGAATAGGGAATGCTCCTAAAATTTTTTTTTGAATATATTCGTAACGTTGTTACTAAAAAAAAAACGATTCCCCAAAAAAGTCCTTCGAAAAATGTTTTTTACTTGGTTTTATGAGGGTGTGAATATTCGTGTTTAAATTCCGCGCGTAAACAGGCGTAGCTGACTGACATCCATGTGACGTCACATAGAAGTATCGTTTCGTCAGTCTGCCGGTAGGGGTTTCACCGCCTGTCAAATTCATTGGTTCCTAGTCAATTCCTAGCAAAGGCAGGGGGCCCAAGGTCTTGGTTACCATGGAAACCAGAGTCGATAAAGAAGGTTCCCCGGATCCCCAGCGCGCGCGCGGAGATCTATTCAACTATTACTTTGTCGTGACGTCACGCAATGTACGGAGCGTTTTAGTCCCGCTTCACCACTAGCCAATTTAAAACCTTCATAAATACGTCAAAAATCGTTAGTTTTTAAAATAAATTTTTTTTTGTGCGTATTTCTTATTATATTTTATTGGATGAGCGTAGCGAGCGAAGCGAAGATTCCATTTCACTACACTGGAGAAAAAAATCCGGAATGTTTATCTTCTTTTTTTTGTATGTATTTTTGTGTGTTTGTTAAGAGGGAATGAGACACATTTGGCTGTTAGCAAATAGCTGTTCGCTCGGCTAAGATGCATCCGACGTATATGAAACTTTGCAAAGTTGTCAATAAAGCATACATAGACAGCCCTGTGGTCATAGATTTTCGAAATTTTGACTTAATAAGTCAGAAAAAAATCACGAATATGGTCAATTTTGGAGTTTTTAACAAAATCAAAATTCGTGAAAACTAATTTAATTTTTATAAATTATTTTAAAACAAAATTTAAAAATGTGTTACTGTAGAGCCCTATAATTCCACATTTGTGACATTTGTTCAAAATTTCAGACACCTGTGGTGTCAGTTGGCCGAGCGAACAGCAATTTGCCTAAAACGCATGTCCTATACTCTCTTAACACGATTCCGGCTAAACCGATACTCCAATAACAATGAAATTTTATGGAGGCCTTTGAAATCTCTGGACTTAGAACTGCGACGTTTTTGAGCGCAATCGAAAAACTATTTCTTATTAAAATTGCAACTTTACGATTTTTTTTCGAATTTTAAAAAAATTCTTCAGCTTATAACACCTACATGCTTTATCCGATTTTAATGATTTTTTCACATAACCTTAATTTTATGAATCTAGGTATTCGTGTAAAATTTGAGCACAATCAAATAACTATTTCTTATGAAATTCAAAATTTTTCTTTTTTTTTCTTTTTTAAAACAATTCTTTCACTTATAACACCTACATGCTTTATCCTATTGGAATGATTTTTTCACAGAACCTTAATTTTATGAATAGCCCTATATACATTCGGGTAAAATTTGTACGCAATCGATAAATATTTCTCATGAAAATTTCAAAATTACAACTTTTTCGTTTTTTTAAATTACGATTAGGCCTAATTAAAAAAATTTAAAATTTAAGTTAATTTTGTATTTGATTTAATACAATTTAAAAAAAATTTCAACTAAGTAATGATTTTTTCACAGAACAACTGAAAATCCGCATAACACATGGCAGCTCAATGCACCAATTACGCTCATCCAACAACGCGGCGGGACTTAAGCGTTTTCCTAGTGTTAATTACAATTAAGTCGCATACTAGAGTTGAGGAGCATTCCCTATTGCACTGCGGGTCCCGATATAGGCCTACACACACACATACACACAAAATAAAAAAAGTGAAAAAATTTCAGTGAAAATTGTCCAGCCTTGTTGAAAATGTTTAGTTAGGCCTACCAGTAATTGAAAATTTTCAACATTTAGGCCTAATCACTAGGACCTAGGTAGGCCTAGTAAAAATAAAAAATAAAAATAAATAATAAATAATAAATATTTCAACTTTAAAATTTTAAGCCAATGTTTGGCCTATCATAGGCCTATTATCAATACATAAAAATAAATAATAAAATGTGCCTGCAGGTCCGGCCTACCGCCAAATAAAAAGTAGGCCTACTCCGGGTCATCATGTTTGCATACTGCAACCTACATCACGCTGCAACACGCTGCAATGTAGGCCAGACCTACTACCAAATTTGAAATGTTCATGATCTAGCATGTGTTACGATAGGATATTAGTAGGTAGGAGGCCTAGGCCTACATATTACTAGAAGCTAGGCCGAGTAGGTACTGTATTATATTTCCAGTTTCTCACCAGCAAAGCAACACCGTGGCAATAGCAAATCCAATGACTGCAACTGGATGTGAGGAACAGAAGAGCCCATGTGCATAATATAAGCCAGCCACCCGGTCTGGCACACTTCGGCGCTGTGACTCCTTGCCCTCCATCTATTTCACTCCCATTGTATTGCCCAAGTGCTGTAACACACAAACAATACTAATATGTAGAACTTGGCCGTGTTTTGATTAAGCATTTATATAGCCTATGTAAACAGATTGATGGCCTAGAGAAGAAGAGCCTAGCCCAGGCTCTTCTTCTCTCATGTCACCGACCCTTCACCGTCATCTCCCACCGCATACCATCCTCGTTGAAGACGGTTGACGGGGACCCATTGGCGACAATTTCTAACAAAACTTTTGAAATGTTGTGATCTTAGTTTTGATTATCTGACTATAATGGCCGATGTACGATTGCCTGGTTGTTGTCCTCCTTTGTAAATCAGTTTTTTAACTGAATAGGATAGGCCTAGACATTAAATAAACAAATAAATAAAATAACGGTACTTGTTCATTAACGGGACCCCCTCAATTTTTTGTTAATTGATCCCCCCCCCACCCCCCATCGTCGGTTTTTTACATATTTCTGTTTACAATAAATAATTACAACTTGCGAGGAGTTAAATTTGACTCAAACAGTGAACTTGACTCACTTGTTCAACGTGACTCAGGCGAGTACGGTACATTGGAACGCGTAGGCCTACATGAGAGCAGTCGTCGTCGTGCAGCTGACATTGACGTTCACGGACACCAAATGAACCTTCAAAACCTTTAACGTGGCTATTTTAAACGAAAGTACTTTTCCATTGAAAGTCCTTAATATTAAAATCGCGACGTAAAAGGTTTTGTAGTGTGATGTCACTCCTGGCGCAAAGTTTGTAGCCGTAAAGGATGTTTTCGAGGCTTTGTTCGAAATAATTGTGTTTTCCTGGCCTCCCGAAACTCAGGTGGAGTAGATGTAGTAGAATTATGATTGTCTAATGAAATGTTTTTACCGAATTTTTACATTTTTCGGAGGGGGTCCCGTTAATGAACAAGTATCAAAATAACAATAACGGGAAAAAGGTAGGGTAACGTTAAAGACTATGATGCACAACAACAGGCGCGGACTGGGTCGAAAAGGCCCGGGATGCTGGCATGTAGTAGGTCCCGTATGAGGTCGCGTAGTAAAGCAGGGGTCTGGGGCGAAGCCCCAGCCGCCGGAGGCAATTTCGCCGAAGGCGAAATTTTTTTGGGTCGTTCCTAATATTTTATGGCCTAAAACGCTATTTTAGGACGCGATTAACAGGCGCCAACTAAGTAACTCTACCCGAGCTCGCAATTCAAATCTCGCGAAAATTATATTTGAGGAAGCCTTACAACCAATAATGTAACTCGCAGTACCAAATTGACACTCGCAAAATGCGAGCTTGGGGGATGAGTGTTATACTGGACATTTTGTCTGAATCATGCATAACTTTCCAATAATAATATGTAAGCGTAAGCTGTAACCTGTAATGAGACAATTCACGGTAGGTACTACTTCGCTACATCCCCCCGCCGGCGCCGGCTGCTCCCCCCCCCAACACCCCCACCCAACGCCATCGCCTTGCTGGTTGGAACTGGCAAACCAAAACCAAAAAACTTGCAATCACATCGAAATTTCTTCTCGTAGCGCGGCGGCGAGAAAGTCAATTAGCTATACATGAAAGTCAGTAGTTCCTACTGAAAACTGAAAAGTGAGAACACTGAACAACCATTCTCTTTTGAAGAGATGTCTAAGGCACCCCATGAGTCTTCGTTAATATTATTAATGTAGGCCTATTTTGTTCGGCAACTCTTTTTCGCAGTAGGTAGTAACAAATGTAGGCCTACAATCATATATTTTGTCTGAAACTGAAAGTGTAGTGTGTACAAATGTTCCACAGGGGCCCGGAATGTCAAAAGCCCGGGGTGCGATCGCACCCCAGCACCCCCTGCCAGTCCGCGCCTGCACAACAATAGCCAGTGTCAAAAGAAAGTAGACAGAAACAAATAAAATACATAAAGCTATTTTATTTATTTTGCATATTACTCATACAGCATAGGCTACGTAGAGGCCTAGCCCTGTCAGCAATCAGCTGATAAAAAAGTGAACTGATTGGTTCTGGTAATGTACCAAACGTTGTCGATACAGGAACGGGAAGCTTTATTGTGCATCGTGTCGTAAGTTAACATGAGATTAAACTTTCTTCCCGTTAGGTTATCGTTCCCGTTACCAAGACGTTACAAGACGGGAGTGCAGAGGCTAGCATATAAAACTATAATTTAGAATTTAAGAACAGTAGGTAGCATTTATCTGGTTCTTTCAATAACTTTGGTTTAGTCTTAAGAAATTGTTATTTGGTTGTTATGGTAACAAGAAATCCGATATCCTGATTGGTTAGTAATGTTTCAGTGGCCTGTCATAATGAAGTTACTCCTTTTCATTGGTCGTCGTATAAACAACAAAACGTCTGATTGGTTCGTCGTTAGAAATTTGTTTTTGTTATAACAATTTCTTAATGGTCAGTTCACATAAAGTCGTAGTCGTAGTCGTAGTCCTAGTCCTAGTCGTAAGAAGCAGATGAAACATATGAAACACATGTTATTGTTCACACACGGTCACAAGGTTTAGTTTTATGGTTTAGTCGTAGTCGTTGTCATAACAAAGCTGAAAATGTTCATCTTTCTTTTGACTAAACAACAAATTCTTACGACTAGCGAATCAGAGATCGAAACATCACTTGCAACAAAGCAAACAACAAAACAACAAACCATGACGACTACTAAACCTTACGACTAGGACTAAACCATACGACTACGACTAAACCTTACGACTTTATATGAACTGGGCATAAGACTAAAACGTAAACAATTTAACACGTATTTCCTATCCCCTTAGAACTAAACCAATTAGTGTGAACGCGGCCTTAGCTACGCCTAAAACCCGCCCTAAATCCAAAGTAGGCCTTGCCTAGGCGGTAATTACACCTAAAACTAGGGGCAAGGCTACCCCTAGCCCTACTCTTTTTAAATGGGTTCATAATCACTGGACAAAATCATAAGAAAGAAATGTGAGTGACCAATGCCTGGGAGAAGATCTAGGGCCTAGGCCTAGGCCTTAGCCCCTAGTAAGGGTAGGCCTAGGCCTAGCCCTATAGGGCCTGTCACCTTACAAAAGGCCTAGGCCTATCAAGATTTTTGATGGATTGAACTCTTAGACAGCCACCAGTAATTACTAAGAATGACCTAAGCAAGACAGTCATGATGACTAGGGCTAGGCCCTAGGCCTTGATTTTTTAGGCGAAGGCCCTAGGGCCTAGGCCTAGCGCCTAGAGGAAACTCACATGTTGAAAGTATTACACATTTTCTTGCAAATAAAATACATTTCGCCTATGGAGAAATGGATTCATTAATGTTCCGGAGATTACAAAACTCACATCGGTTAGGCTAGGCCTAGGCCTAATACACTCATGTTGATGAAGGAAATGAAACAAAATATGCATTGCCTGTCTGTAATTAGTGATCAAATGTAGCCTACACAACAATGACTCATGTGAAATAACGCTAGCCGAATCTCGGTAGTAAACCATGCGATGCGCAGCTAGCTCAGGATGTTTACGTTGGGAACATGTAATATATTACGACGTTTGACTACTCGATACATTGCTTGTTATCGCTATCTAACGCATGCGCATCCAAGGGAATTTGCCCGGGCTATTCAACCTCATTCTCATAATATTTCATAAATTTTTCCATAAAAATTCAAAATTAAAAGGGGTTTTTTAATGGTTCAAAAACCAATTTTTGTATAACTAGGCCACTTCGCGAACGTTTTTTTTAGTCGCGTTTATGGATGGGTTTTTTGGAATATTTCTGTCCCAAAGATTTCTATTAAAGGGAATCTTCTTTCTTTTTCTATATTACTTGATATTATTGTTAATTTTCACCTGTAAAAAGGGTTAAAATTCCAAAAAAACCCTTTATTTCTATGAATTTTGACCTACTTTTTAAATTTTTTTTTCAAGAGGAAAAGCTATATCACCTAATCTTTTTTGTCAAAGTAAAAAAAGAAGTTGTAGCCCCCCCCCCGTTTGGTCAGAATCGCCCAAATACACGAAAAAATCGTATTAAAAAAAACCGGGGGGAAAAAAGTAAAAGTACGTTTTATAAAAATATTTTTTTCAAATGTCTTAAAATCATAAAATAACATATAATTTCAGTGATTTTAAGTTCCAAAAGTTTCATCAATATCGGAGTAACCGTTTGCCAAATATCACGAAAATATCTCAATAAAAATTGGAAAAAATCGTAAAAGTACTATAATCATAAGAAATATTTGATCGATTGTACCAAAAAACGTGGCAGGTCTAAGTTCAGAGATTTCGAAGGTCCCCTCTAATTTTCATCAAGATCGCATATGCCGTTTGCCTGGTAGAGAGCGAACAAACAGACAAAAAAACTAACAAAAACAAAACACCCGAGCTATTTTTCTTGGGGTAACGTAAGTAAAAACCAAACAAAAAAACACAAAGTCAAATAATTGAAGTCTTCGCTTCGCTCATCCAATCAAACGGCCGCGAGCAGGGTGTAAGATGCGAGATAACGCTCTGCAGAGGCCTAATGATAATTGATATATTAGGCTAATAACATAATCCAATAACAACACATTGGCTTGGCCTAATGTTCATATTTCCATCACTAGAAAGCTTCGCAAACGCTTTTTTTAATCGCGTTGATGGATGAGCTTTTTAATTATAAAATGTTAATATTAATTTAAAATATTAAAAACATATTAACACGGCCCATACAAAGCAATCATTATAGGTATGTTGGATCTTTGATTGTTTGTAACTAGGGAAACGCCAAAGTCGTTGTTAGACGAGTGAGAGAGCCACGTGTTGAGTACCCGTGAACATTAATTGGATTTAAGTTAGGTAATTATATTGTGGTATAAATAATAGGGTTTTTAAGTTTTTAAGTTTAAGGGCACGTCAACTGTCCGGCCATAATGCGCCACTTTAGCCAATGATAGGCTAGGGATGTCTAAGGTAGGGGGAAGAAAAGTAATGTGTGTGTAATGTGTGTGTTGTAATGTGGTGACTCAACACATGGCTCACTCACTCGTCTAACAACGACTTTGGCGTTTCCCTAGTATAATCTTTATACAAACATTTGTGGTCACAGACCCTTGTTGAACAGATAGGCTACACCCCAGGCTAAATGGAACGGCCGGTGTATGACCCTTAGAACAGGTACTTCCTCCAGCGTCAATGTATGAAAAATTAAAGACGATTCCGTCTGGGTTCGGGGTAGAATTGGCCCAGAGCATAGCTCTGCTAATCGTAAAAGGCGATTCAAGAGAAAAGGTCCACCTCGCAAACATCAACTAATAAGAGGGAAGTATATTATACTCCCCAAAACCAGAGGCGAGCTCTGGCAATCGTCGTCGGGGACACCTCCCCCTTCCCTTGACGACCTCCCCGACGACGGTGACAATGACACAACGAACGATGACAAAGACAATGACGACCACGACGTGAGAAATCCCCCTTCCTCCCCTTACCCATGGCTGGTTCTGACCAGCATGGGCCCCTCCTCCCCATCCCCTAGGCTAGAGTCGTGCATTATGACCTAACGGTTGACGCGTCCTTAATCCAAATAAACCCCAAAAAATAAAATATTTAGGCCTAGGCGAACAGAGAAAGTGGTTTATAATTTTTTGGTTTCAGGGTGCGTCAACCGTTTGTCGTCGTCCTATTATGAAAAAAGGCTGGTCCCATACGTCCCCCGTTTTAGTTTGGATTAAGGGTGCGACAACCGCTAGGTCAAAAATCACCACTCTTGCCTAGAGGATATAGGGAGAAAAATCCCATGCTGGTGCTGGTCAGAAATATCCACGGGTAAAGGTGAAAGAAAAGGGAGGGTTCTCGCGTCGTGGTCGTCGTCGTTGGGAAGGTCGTCAGAGAATATGGGGGGTCCCCGACAACGACTGCCAGAGCTCGCATTCTAGTTTCGGAAAGTAATATACTACCCTACTTACCAGCTGATGTTTGCGAGATAAAATACGTCGCACTGTTTCTTGTAGATCATCACCAGCCCAAACGAAGTGTAAAATAGTATCCTTGATAGCCAGCAATGGCCCAGCATCATTTACAGAATGACAGAAGAAATGAAAACAAAATAATAATCAACATTTACTTGGTTCATCTGATCGCAAACTTTCACAGGCTGTGTTCTATTTTACTAATGGGTATTTTAAACATTTGCAATCTAAGTTCAAATTTTTCACATTTTTATTTCTTGTGAGCTTAAATCGCAACAGATATTGCTCATTTTGTTAGCAGTTCTCAGTTACTTGGTCACGGATGTGTGTTTAAAATTTCAGCTCAATCTATTTGGCCGTTCGGCCGTATGAGCCCGGACAGACAGACAGACAGACATTGGACAATGCTCACGGCCAAGGCCCGATCGAGTATAGCGTTATGAAAAAGACTACGTTCGCTGCGCTCACTCGTCTAACAAGGCTGTTAGTAAGGTATACACTAGGGAAACGCCAAAGTCGTTGTCAAACGAGTGAGTGAGCCAAGTGTTGAGTACCCGGGAACATCCCCTTTCCTCCCCTATACCTAAGGCTGGATCTAGCCCAGTATGGCCCATGGGGAATGATACCGAGTACTCAACACATGGCTCACTCACTCGTTTAACAACGGCTTTGGCGTTTCCCTAGTTATTTAAATTGAACATTTTAAATGCGAATCGTGTTCAAAATGTATTAGCGTAAAACATTAACAAATTTCCAAGATGAAACAAAATCACCTAATTTTTATTTCCCATTTAACACCCCTCAAAAATAATATGTGGATGTAAAAATATAAAAAAGTTCGAACTAACGGGCATCGAACCCCAACCCTCCGCGCAGATTTTGTCCCGCTAGCTGCTACTACACAAATGCTATCGATAATTTAAAAAATCACATTTTTATTTATTGTAGGATTAAATCGCAATAGATCTAGCTGATTTTGTTAACAGTTCTCAGTATACTCGTACCGGATGTCTGTTTAAAATTTCAGCGAAATCTGTTCAGCGGTTCGGCTGATTTTCGACGTACAGACAGACAGAATCACAGAATGAGAGCCGTTCGAGTTAAATGGAGACACTCGGTCGCTCCGCTCCCTCGTTTAATTACAATCTCCTGTGAAGTTTTCATACAAGGCTGTGAGAAAGATCTAAAATCTATATTTTCGTGCTATTTGGGCGGATTCTGACCAAACGGGTGGGGCTACAACGTTCATATTTCACATGGACATTAAGGTAAGGGTAAAAAGTAAGGGCAAGGGTAAGGGGTAAGGGGGGGGGTAAGGGTGAAAGAAAAAGTTGAAAAAGTTAGCTAGAATCTATAGAAATAAAGGTTATAATATTTAACACCTCGAAAAACTCAAATTAAAACCTTTCTATATATTCTGGCTAACTTTCTTTAACTTTTTCTTTCAAACGTTAATACATCACCATTACCTTAATGTGCATGTGAAATATGAACGTTGTAGCCCCACCCGTTTGGTCATAATCGGCCCATAAGTCACGAAAATATCGCACTAAAAATCGAAAAAAATCGAAAAAGTACGATATTCATGAGAAATATTTCTTCGATTGTACCCAAAAACGTAGCAAGTCTAAGTTCAGAGATTTCGAAGGTCCCCTCAAATTTTCATCAAGATCGCATATGCCGTTTGCCCGGTAGAGAGCAAACAAACAGACGGAAAAAAAACACCCTAGCTAAATTTTTTTGGGGGTCGGTGAAATTGAAGTCTTCGCTTCGCTCATCCAAAAAATCTTTTTTTAAATACAATCAAATTTTGGATTTTTTTCAACTTTGATGTCAATTTAGAATCCAAAATCAGCATTTTATTCCTGAAAGATCAAGGAAAAAAATCTTTAAAAAAACCTTAAATTCTTTTAAAAAATCACGAACTTCACATTGATAAGGTAGAAAGCAAAATGTTGGGTCCCAGACTCTTGCCCTATGCCCCTATAAAGGGATAAAATAATGTTTAAAATAGTTATTGGATGAGCGAAGCGAAGACTTCAATTTCACCGACCCCCCAAAAAATTTAGCTCGGGTGTTTTTTTTTGTTTTTTTTTTTTTTTTGTTTTTTCGTCTGTTTGTTCGCTCTCTACCAGGCAAACGGCATATGCGATCTTGATGAAAATTTGACACGACCTTCGTTTTCTCTGAACTTAGACTTGCCACGTTTTTGGGTACAATCAAAGAATTATTTCTCATGAATATCGTACTTTTACGATTTTTTTCGATTTTTAGTGCGATATTTTCGTGACATTTGGGCCGATTCTGACCAAACGGGTACAGCTACAACGTTCATATTTCACATGGACATTAAGGTAATGGTGATGTATTGCTTTCTGAAAGAAAAAGTTGAAAAAGTTATCTAGAATCTATAGAAATAAAGCTTTTAATATAAGTTTTTTGACTTTTTGTGCGATATTTTCGTGCCATTTGGGCCAATTATGACCAAACGGGTCACAACGTTCATATTATACATGGATATTAAGGTTATGGTGATGTCTATAGTAACTTTTGAAAGAAAAAGTTGGAAAAGTTAGCCAGAATCCATAGAAATATAGCCTTTAATGTAAGATTTTAACGTTAAATAATAACAAATTAACAAGAAACAATAGAAACTTTACAACAATCACCTACATTGCGTCGGCAGAAAAACAAAGCACTTGCAAAAGTAAAGATATCCCACGCAAACTAAAAACTAAAAAAAGCTCATCCATCAACGCGGCGGGACTTTAGCGTTTTCCTAGTATATTTTTGGATGAGCGAAGCGAAGACTTCAATTTCACCGACCCCCCAAAAAATTTAGCTCGGGTGTTTTTTTTGTTTTTTTGTTTGTTTTTCTGTCTGTTTGTTCGCTCTCTACCGGGCAAACGGCATATGCGATCTGGATGAAAATTTGACAGGACCTTCGAAATCTCTGAACTTAGACTTGCCACGTTTTTGGGTACAATCGAAGAAATATTTCTCATTAATATCGTGAATATCTTTAACCTACTTCTTTTTGTTCCACATAGAAACTAAAGCATCTAAAATGGCCCTTTATAACATTGTGTAAAATATGCATTCCAAAACTACACCCCTTCTTGGTAATCAGTATATTTTGACCGAACCACTTGCCCAAATTACAAAACAAAATATCTAGGGCGACGATCGTTACCCGCAGCCAAGCGCACGCGACTGCTAGTAGGCGATGATAACTTGACCTTGTTTACTCCTACCCTCGGTATATGACCTGATATGTGGTCCATGACATACAAAAAAAATCAGCCCGACCCGATAACCCGTTCTGTGTTAAAAAGTGCGTAACTAGGAAGCTTCGCAAACGCTTTTTCAGGCGCGTTGTTGGATGAGCGTAATTGTTTAAACACGAAAAAAGCATAAGAAATAATTATTCGTTTACGCTCAAATTGAATGTTGGATGAGCGTAAGGTGCATTGAGCTGCCATGTGTTATGCAAATTTTCTGTTCTGTGAAAAAATTATTCCTAAGTCGAATTTTTTTAAAAATTAAATTAAATTAAATAAAAAATTAACCTTATTTTTTTTATTTTTTTATTAATCGTAATTTTTAAAAAAGAAAAAATTCGTAAAATTGCGATTTTCATAAGAAATAATTATTCGATTGCGCTCAAATTTTACACGAATATATTAATTTATAAAATTAAGGTTCTGTGAAAAAATCATTGCAATAGGATAAAGCATGTTGGTGTTATAAGTCAAAGAATTGTATTAAAAAAGAAAAAACATGTAAAATTTCGATTTTCATAAGAAACAATTTTTTGATTGCGCTGAAATTTCACACGAATATCTTAATTAATGAAATTAAGGTTCTGTGAAAAAATCATTAAAATCGGTCGAAGAAATTTTTAAAATATCGAAAAAAATCGTAAAATTGCGATTTTCATAAGAAATAATTTTTCGATTGCGTTTAAAAACGTGGCAGTTCTAAGTTCAGGAATTTCGAAGGCCTCCATAAAATTTCATCACAATTGGAGTATCGGTTTAGCCGGAATCGTGTTAACAAACACACAATAATACAAACAGAAAAAAAACATTCCAGATTTGTTTCCAGTGTAGTGAAATGGAATCTTCGCTTCGCTCGCTACGCTCATCCAAAAATAATATAAACTATTCGGGATGGGTATTCAAAACATGGGGTTTAGGAAATGAGAATAGGCCGATTGGGTTAAAACACATTAAAACATAATTTTAATGAATAATTTGAATAAAAATTCCATTTTGGGTTAGAGCTATGAATTATTCCAATTTTAGGGGATGATTTTTTATTTTTAGGGGGGGGGGGGGGGGTGGGGGGTGGAATATTGCTTGCCTCTCGGCGGAAGTATAAGTCTGAGGTACATCAAAGTGTGGCCAAGTTTCATAGTTATAATATGTACCGTTTTCTCTGTAGGCTTTTATCCCTTTTTGTCAGAATCAGCCACCCAGCCACCCAGCCACCCAGCCACCCAGCCACCAGCCACCCAGCCAGCCAGCCACCCACCCAGCCACCCAGCCACCCAGCCACCCAGCCACCCAGCCGGAAGGTTTTCTACTGTGTTGAGGCGCTTTCTTTAACACAGAACGGGTTATCGGATCGGGATGATTTTTTTTGTAGGTCTTAGACCACATATCAGGTCATATAACGAGTTTCGAGCTTGTAAATCTTTCAAGGCGGCGTGTGCAGATAGCTGAAACCACCTAACACGGAGGAGTATACAGGTCGAGTTAGTCGTTAAGCAGTCGCGTGCGCTTGGCTGCGGGCGAACGACCGTCGCCCTAGATAAATAAATAAATCCATATTTAGAGTCGACCCAGTGCGTCACACAACTGATTTTCAGTGGGGGACAGTAAACCAAAGCGACCAAGCCAACCCTATATATATCATCTATGTAGAGAAAGAGGGTCATAATATTGATACTTGGGGTACTCCCCAAAAAAGATTGAATATTTATTAACTATATTTTGGAAGATTGATAAACATTTTTCGTTTTAAAAGTAATCCGCTAAAGTTGATAACAAATAAGTACTTATGTTATACCTGGGTTTTATTTTTTTATTTTTTTAAATAGATCTTTTCAATCATGATGGTGATGACGAACCTCCAAGTATAAATGATGAGGTTGCTAAAGGTTTACCTGTATTACAGAAAGGAATGAAGCTTGGACATCTCAATAAACGTAAGTTGGATAAGTATATAGATCAGTTGAGGGTTATTCTTGACACGTATAATTTTGATATATTTGCTTGTTGAGAAATATATCTAAAGTCCTTTGCAAGTAAAGAACGATACCAGGTATCAAGAAATTTCCCCTCCTCGTTACCACCTCCACTCGGCACGGGTGAGAGTGCTCGCGAGGCGTTGGAATGCGATAGGCCGCAAGACCCATTCATCCAGGTGTCATTGTTAAGAACGCAATTTTTTAAAGTAGTTAAAATGTTATAATTTATAATTTATTTTCAAATATATGGAATAATCACGTAAAATTAATATAAAATAAACTTTGTATTTTTAAAATAGCTTGAAAACTGCCGTAATTATTGCCTGCCGTAATTATTCTGATCGTAACCATGAAGTTACAACTAACTCTTATTACGGCAGTTTTCATGCTATTTAAAAAATACAAAGTTTATTTTATATTAATTTTACGTGATTATTCCATATATTTGAAAATAAATGAGAAATTATAACATTTTAACTACATCAAAAAATTGCTTTCTTAACAATGACACCTGGATGAATGGGTCATGCGGCCTACCGCATTCCAACGCCTCGCGAGCACTGTCACCCGTGCCGAGTGGAGGTGGTAACGAGGAGGGGAAATTTCTTGATACCTGGGATCGTTCTTTACTTGCAAAGGACTTTAGATGAGTCTATTCAATACAGTTTTATTTCTGTTGACAATTATAGAATGCTAAGATATGATCGTGAAAGGGTAGGGGGAGTGTAAGTTATTTATATTGCTGAGAAATTCATGTCAAGTATAGTTGAGTGTAAAGTTAAATTTCCAATAGATGTTGAGTTGCAGTCAGTTAAATTCTGGCTTCTTATGTAAAGCCAATGATTTTTACAGCAGTTTATAAAGCTCCACACGTAAAGGTAGAAGATTTTTCAGATTGTTTTGATGGTTTAGTAAATAATTTAGAATTGGAAGCTAATGAATGTTTTTCTAGGTGAATTCAATATTGAGTTGAGTAAGAAGAGAATTACCAACAAATCGTTTCAAATTTCTCACTAGATCACATGGATTGGTACAATTGATAAAGTCAGTTACTAGGGTTAATAATAGGTCAACTACTTTGTTTATGTAAATCGCAATGAAAATATTATTCAGTCAGGTCTTATAAGTGTAGGATTAAGTAATCATGAATTAGTTTATTGTATTCTTAAGATTAATAAGCAAATGTTTGTTCCTAAATTTGTAAATACCGGTACTAGAAATTGTAAGAATGTAGATTGGGAGCAGGTAAATAAAAAATCTTGATTGGTCCCATTGTAAGTGCTGATGATAAATTAGAAATGTTTGATAAAGTAATCATGGAAACTGTTAATGAGCATGCACCCCCTTGAAATTAAGAGCTAAAGGAAAACCAGACCAATGGTTAAGGCTATTGTACCACCTCTGGCCGATTATTTGAAAGTTGAAGAAACATGTCTGAAAAGTTTTCTGAATGAAATAGGGTCTTACTTAAAACAGAAAAAAATGGTTTTGGGCGGGACATTACCTCACTATCGGCCATTATTTGTCGCTTTTTTGACAATAGTGTAGCCAGTTACGCTAGTGCAAAATTAAATTTTGTGAATCGGTTCTCTGGATAGTTTCTTAACGCCTTTAGTTACAACTTCAACTATAACGACAAATAGATTTCTGAAATAACAGTTGGTGTACGATTTATTTTGTCAAATGGAACAAATACGAGTTATTTTGGTTTTGTATCGTCTGGCAAAAAAAAATCGTACACACCAACTGTTTTTTCAGAAATATATTTGTCCTTATAGTTGAAGTTGTAGCTAAAGGTGTTAAGAAACTATATCCAGAAAACCGATTCACAAAATTTAATTTTGCACTAGCGTAACTGGCTACACTATTGTCAAAAAAAGAAATATAATAGCCGATAGTGAGGTTATGTCCGGACCAAAAAAAAGTTTTTTTCGCTGTTTTATTAAAGGCACTCTTCCATTCAGCCAATTTTCATGGACTTCCTAGGTTTTGACCCTAAACTGATTTCAATATCCTTAACAGCAGAGATTAGGAAATCCATGCATATAAGAGAGACCATTTGCGCAAAGAATTCAGAATTTCGAGAAGGCAGTCTACGTAGGAGGAATACAAGAAAGTTCGAAATAATTGGAGCGTAGCGAGCGAAGCGAAGATTCCATTCTACTACACTGAAGAAAAAAATCCGGACTGTTTTTTTTTGTATTTTTGTGTGTTTGTTAACACGATTCCGGCTAAACCAATACTCCAATTGTGATGAAATTTTCTGGAGACCTTTGAAATCGCTGAACTTAGAACTGCACGGTTCGAAAAATTGATCGAAAAATTATTTCTCATGAAAATCGCAATTTTACGATTTTTTTCGTTTTTCTTTTTTGTTTCTGTTTGTATTTTTGTGTGTTTGTTAACACGATTCCGGCTAAACCAATACTCCAATTGTAATGAAATGTTCTGGAGACGTTTGAAATCTCTGAACTTAGAACTGCACGGTTCGAAAAATCGATCGAAAAATTATTTCTCGTGAAAATCGCAATTTTACGATTTTTTCGTTTTTCTTTTTTGTTTCTGTTTGTATTTTTGTGTGTTTGTTAACACGATTTCGGCTAAACCGATACTCCAATTACGATTAAATTTTCTAAAGACCTTTGAAATCTCTGAACTTAGAACTGCCACGTTCTTAAGCACAATCGAAAAATTATTTCTCATGAAAATCGCAATTAAACGATTTTTTCGTTTTTCTTTTTTGTTTCTGTTTGTATTTTTGTGTGTTTGTAAACACGATTCCGGCTTAACTGATACTCCAATTGCGATGAAATTTTCTGGAGACCTTTTAAATCTCTAAACTTAGAACTGCCACGTTTTTGAGCACAATCGAAAAATTATTTCTTATGAAAATCGCAATTTTACGATTTTTTCGTGTTTCTTTTTTGTTTCTATTTGTATTTTTGTGTGTTTGTTAACACGATTCCGGCTAAACCAATACTCCAATTGCAATGAAATTTTCTGGAGGCCTTTGAAATTTTTGAACTTAGAACTGCCACGTTTTTGAGCGCAAGCAAAAAAATATTTCTTATGAAAATCGCATTTTTACGATTCTTTTCGTTTTTATTTTTTGTTTCTGTTTGTATTTTTGTTTGTTTGTTAACACATTTCCGTCTAAACCTATACTACAATTGTGATGAAATTTTCTTAGTAGTTTTTAAATCTCTGAACTTAGAACTGACACGTTTTTGAGCACTATCGAAAAATTATTTCTTATGAAAATCGCAATTTTACGTTTTTTTCGTTTTTCTTTTTGTTTCTGTTTGTATTTTTGTGTGTTTGTTAACACGATTCTGGCTAAACTGGTACTCCAATTGAGATGAAATTTTCTGGAGACCTTCGAAATCTCTAAACTAAAACTGCCACGTTTTTGAGCGCAATTAAAAAAAAAACATGAAAATTGCAATTTTACGATTTTTTCATTTTATAAAATTACGATTTTTTTCGTTTGAAAAAATCTTCGACTAAGTAATGATTTTTCCACAGAACAACAGAAAATCTACATAACACATGGCAGCTCAATGCACCAATTACGCTCATCCAACAACGCGCCTGAAAAAGCGTTTGCGAAGCTTCCTAGTGTAAATAATAAGATTCGTATTTCTAAGCGTGATCATTTTAAATCTTCTTTTCATAATGATATTTTTTCAAAATCTTTGTGGTCAGTTTATAAACACACATAACAAAAACTTGTAGAAATACAGCCAAACCTTACACACTCAAAAGGAATGAGATCTAAAAAAAGGGCCAAGCTCATCTACCCTTCCACATAAACGTACAGTGTCCCATAACAGCATCCTCGAAAAGCTTGGCAAAATAGAATTTGCGATTATTAATTTAACGTAATAGTTTATCCAAGTTCTTTTTTTCTAATTAATTTAAACGTAATAACATGCAAATTCTATTTTGCCAAGCTTTTCGAGGATGCTGTTATGGGACACTGTACGTTTATGTGGAAGGGTAGATGAGCTTGGCCCTTTTTTTAGATCTCATTCCTTTTGAGTGTGTAAGGTTTGGCTGTATTTCTACAAGTTTTTGTTATGTGTGTGATCTCATTACTTTTTCAAGTTCCATTACAAAATTATTTGCTAAAATATAATATTTTTATCAAAGTTGATTTAAATTCTATGGTATTAGCAGTAACAATATAGGATGTAAAATATCTAGACCCGGATTCATGTACATCCTGGGTATAGGTGGTATAACCATGGTATAACGACGGTATAAGGACTGGACCCCAATTCTTGAGTTCGTGGGAGATGAGTTGAAAACGCAATTTGAAAACGAAGTCGTTTTCGTTTTCGAAGGAATTGGTATTCTTGAACGGTATCGTGGAAAACGTCATGGGTTGTGAGTTGAAAGCATTGATATTAAACCCCTATAGTAGGCATTGATATTAAACCCCTATAGTAGGCTAGATTAGCAGTCTCCTATACCTCCGCACAGGCGCGAGCGTAGCAAATTGAAGACTCAACCGGCCCATTTCAAGATGGCGATTTGGTGTTTTAATTTATGCTTTTTTAATGCAATAAAGTATTTTACTGGATTGTTTGATATGGTTTTAGCTTGTGCAGCATGGTTTTAAACAAAAGAAACAATACGAAGTGATTGCATAAGGGAATTTAGTAATCATTTGGTGTTAAAGGCTAGTATGCTTACCTGTCAACCTGGCGGCAATCTTGAGAACTATTTGGCCACAAATCGCTCCCATTTGATTAACATGTAAACTGTCATTTTAAGATGGCTTCTAATTGTACCGGAAGTGGACCACCGACTGCTGGTCTAGCCAATTATATAGGATGTCTATGGTTGAAAGAGTATCACGAAATCCAAACACTTTAAAAAGATTTGCGTATAGCAAAGAGCTCGAAAAAGTTCTATATTTATTCTAGATGGCAGTGCCTTCATAAACGCGGGCCAATCGAAAGACAAGTTGTATGAAATGATTTGATTGTTGCAATTATGTAAACAAACAGTTGAGCAAGTTCATATCAGTCCAATGTTGTGCTGGCATAGGGTTGGCTAGGCTTGTCAAACATGTAATGTAAGTATGAATTTTACTAGTCCTATAGCCAAATGGAACTTTAGACCTACACTTTTGCATTATAAATAATTTTCCACATCTGGGCCTAGGCCAGGGACGGTTTCTGATTTGTTTTATGAGAGTATAATGACACATTTTCTCGTTCCACACAAAGAAGAAAAATTTTAAATGTCCGCTATTTGTTTACGTATCGCACTTTCCCGCCTAACTCTGCTTATACCGTCAACAAGTGTCAAGTAACTATGGTTACTTGTTGATTGTATGCCAAGTGTTTAAGGCTTATTTTAAAACCTTTATTTGGAAGCCTTCCAACAAACTTTTTCACCTTTTTTTTTCAAAAGAGACTATATTTCTATAACCTTAATGTCCATGTAAAATATGAACATTGTAGTCCCACCCGTCTGGTCAGAATCGCGGGCCGACGTATTAGATGTTAGCAGTAGCAGTAGTTAGCAGTAGCTAACATCCTTAAAGTGATTTTGAGCATGTTTCAAGCCATTTTTTCACCAAGAAGGAATAATCGTACCCCAATAAAATTTGGCATGTGTTGTCAGGTACCTAAATCCCCTCGATTGTGATAGTTTTCAAGTTCACATCACGTTACATGACGGCTGGGTAACACCTCGAAATCACCCCAACTCTGCTTGGTGTATAAGGTGCTTGAGTGTGTTAGCGCACCGCGGCTTGGCTGCGGCGCCCTAACGGGCACCTAGATAAGTTGACAGGTAACAAAGAGAAAAAAGAGTGTAGCATAGCCTTATTGACAGAGAATGGGGAATCCTACACGTCTAATCCTGATATTTTGCTGTTTGTTACAGAAAAGTTTTGTTGTAAATTATGTAGATTTTTCCAGTAAAATTGGAAAGTTTAAAGATTCAAATAGATGAGAAGCAGAGGATCTCCCGTATTCAAAGATAACTAATGATGAAGTCATTTCAACAATTAAACGCCGGAATATTGGCAGATCTAACTTCCCATTTCTTTCTTGTAGGTGATTTCCCAACACAGTTAAAATTGGCAAGGGTAAAGATAAAAGGAGTGATGAGAATTCTTATCGACCTATATCAACTCTCCAATTGTAGGAAAAATTATTCAAAATATTTTGCACATGAGGTTATTACACGAAGTGGATGCATCTGAAGGTTTAAGGGCAAACCATCATGGTTTCAGGAAAAGCAGGTCAACGCAAAGTGCCCTTCTAGCATTTACAGATTTTATCTATAAAGGGATTGATAAACGGAATGGGAAGGTTGGAGCTGTCTTTGTTGATCTTAGGCAAGAATTTGCTTCAGTACCTTATTAAACTCTTTTAATAAAACTAAAAACCAGGCATAACTTAAGTCATTATTTGTTTCTAGGAAGCTTCGCAAACGCTTTTTTTAGTCGCGTTGATGGATGAGCTTTTTTGAAAGTTTTTAGTTTGAGTGAGATCTCTTTACTTATTAAGTTCATTTTGAACGCATTGTAGGTGATTGTTGTCAAGTTTCTAGTGTTACTTCTTAATTGTTATTAAATACATCAAAAAACTTAATTTAAAAACTTTATTTATATGGTTTCTGGATAATTTTTGTAACTTTTTCTTTCAAAAAGCAATACATTACCATTACCTTAATGTCCATGTGAAATATGAACGTTGTAGCCCCACCCGTTTGGTCAGAATCGGCCCAAATGTCACGAAAATATCGCACTAAAAATCGAAAAAAAATCGTAAAAGTACGATATTCATGAGAAATATTTCTTCGATTGTACCCAAAAACGTGGCAAGTCTAAGTTTAGAGAAAACAAAGGTCCCCTCCAATTTTCATCAAGATCTCATATGCCGTTTGCCCGGAATCGTGCGAACAAACAGACAGAAAAACTAACAAAAAACAAAACACCCGAGCTTATTTTTCTTGGGGTAACGTAAGTGAAAAAAAAAAAAAAAACAGAAAGTCAAATTGAAGTCTTCGCTTCGCTCATCCAATCAATTGAAGCGGATTACTTTTTAAAAAGAAAAATGTTTATCAATCTTGCAAAATATAGTTCATTTATGGAGTACCCCAAGGATCAATATTAGGACCCCTTTTATTTATTCTTTATACAGATGATATCTAGGTGCCCGTTAGGGCGCCGCAGCCAAGCCGCGGTGCGCTACACACTCAAGCACCTTATACACCAAGCAGAGTTGGGGTGATTTCGAGGTGTTACCCAGCCGTCATGTAACGTGATGTGAACTTGAAAACTATCACAATCGAGGGGATTTAGGTACCTGACAACACATGCCAAATTTTATTGGGGTACGATTATTCCTTCTTGGTGAAAAAATGGCTTGAAACATGCTCAAAATCACTTTAAGGATGTTAGCTACTGCTACTGCTACTGCTAACATCTAATTCGTCAGTTTCAATCGGCCCGCGATTCTGACCAGACGGGTAAGGCTACAATGTTCATATTTTACATGGACATTAAGGTTATAGTAATATAGTCTCTTTTGAAAAAAAAAGTTGTCGAGTTTGCTGGAAGGCTTCCAAATAAAGGTTTTAAAATAAGCCTTATACACTAGGCATACAATCAACAAGTAACTATAGTTACTTGACACTTGTTGACGGTACAAGCAGAGTTAGGCGGGAAAGTGCGATACGTAAACAAATAGCGGACATTTTAAATTTTTTCTTCTTTGTGTGGAACGAGAAAAGGTGTCATTATACTCTCATAAAACAAATCAGAAACCGTCCCTGGCCAAGGCCCAGATGTAAAAATTATTTATAATACAACAGTGTAGGTCTAAAGTTCCATTATGCTATAGGACTAGATAAATAAATACTTACACTACATGTTTGACAAGCCCTAGGCCTTTCTTAGCCAACCCTAGGCCAGCACAACCTTTTTCTGACACACTTCCCGTACAAATAACTAGTTTTGATTACTAAAACCCTAATGCAGATAAACAATGGTATGATAGTCCTAGGCTATTCCAAAATTTACGGCAATAATAAGCCTTTTCTTTTCTTTTAATAAACTCACGCAATCTCCTGTCACTTTTAATGAAAATGTAAAACAAATGATGGTGAAAATTTTCAATATTCTTTTGATTATCTGATGATTTACATGGCTGTGGATGCAGTGAAATGGGTGTAAAATAACATTAGTTGTGCGTTTGTTGTTACATGGGAAAGTTTTAATTGGATGTGAGTTGCCTAGACTTAACCAGTCCTTATACCGTCGTTATACCATGGTTATACCACCTATACCCAGGATGTACATGAATCCGGGCCTAGATATTTTACATCCTTTTGTTATTGCTAATACCATAAAAATTAAATCAACTTTGATAAAAATATTATATTTTAACAAATAATTTTGTAATGGAACTTGAAAAAGTAATGAGATCACACACATAACAAAAACTTGTAGAAATACAGTTAAACCTTACACACTCAAAAGGAATGAGATCTAAAAAAAGGGCCAAGGTCATCTACCCTTCCACATTTGCGCATTCTTAATTCATAAACGTACAGTGTCCCATAACAGCATCCTCGAAAAGCTTGGCAAAATAAAATTTGCATGTTATTACGTTTAAATTAATTAGAAAAAAAGGACTTGGATAAACTATTACGTTTAAATTAATAATCGCAAATTCTATTTTGCCAAGCTTTTCGAGGATGCTGTTATGGGACGCTGTACGTTTATGAATTAAGAATGCGCAAATGTGGAAGGGTAGATGACCTTGGCCCTTTTTTTAGATCTCATTTCTTTTGAGTGTGTAAGGTTTGGCTGTATTTCTACAAGTTTTTGTTATGTGTGTTATACCCTACTGTAAGATATAGTTCTTTTATCTTAAGGGTCAACTATGTAAAATGCATTAATGGAAATAAAGCTATCATTCATTCATTCATTCATTTATTATACTATGTTTATCATAGTATATTATAATGTTATCATGTTTATCATCATTATCAATCTAGATGAATAGCCATCTCGTTTCGAAGGCAGTGAATATAATAATAAAAACAAAAAATGCTAATAAACCTTCACACGTTTATAAATGGCAGAGTGCCAAATTTTCTAGTTTATCAAGGCTTTCCAAATTTCTTAGTTTACAAATTCATCTTCCAATAATATTGCTGTGTCTGAAACGCAAAATGGAGGAACATTGTGAGAACGAGGTGGTCGTGATGCTAGACAAACTCGATCAAATGCTGGATCAGTCGGACAAGTGTCACAACGACGACCCCACGGTGCGGGCGATGCTGCTGGAACAACACAACCTCATCCGAGAGCTCGGCAAGAAGTTCAAGTTCTCCGTCTACAAGGGCGTGGTCATGGAGACACGCAACGCCAACCTGCTCAACGAGAACGAGGCCCTACAGTTGGAGTGAGTTCTTGTTCTTGATTCCCCGTCTGGGCCCGGGGTAGAATTTGGATCTGCTTATCGTAAAAGGCGAGGAAAGAGACAAAGTCCATTTAGTAAACATCAGCTAGTAATAGTAGGCCTATAAAGGGGAGTTCAATATTCCCCGAACTAGAGGCAAGCTCTGGCTGTAGTCGTCGGAACCTCCAGTTCTCCCCATCCATTGACGACGTCCCCTACGACGAACACAATCACAACACGAACGATGACAAATACGATGACGACCACGACGTGAGAATCCCACCTTTTCCCCCCTAACCTGGCTGGTTCTGACCAGCATTGAGACTAAATCCTCCCCACATCCCGTAGGTCTAGGCTAAATTGGCGCATTATGACCCAACGGTTGATGGGACGCGCCCTTAATCCAAATAAACTAAAAGCTGTCTTTCCCACATCTCCTAAGCTAGATTGGCACAGAATAACCCTACGGTTAGCGCGCACAAATAAGAAAGGCTACTACTTCAATTTTCCCTAAATCTACTTTACTTGTTATGCGGTGACAACTACCACGACGTAGGGTATGGGCATTATTAAGGCCCATCTGGGCCCGGAGTAGAATTTGACCCATTCCCATAGCATTAGGAGCCAACACCTCTTCCGATCGCAAGTAGGAGAGGAAAGAGGCAATAAAGTCGTCCAGTCAAAGTCCAGTCCGTATTTCGTACCCTTCCCCGTAGATTAACCCCGTCTGGGCTCGGGATATAATTTAGCTTCCCTAGAGCATCCCTCTCCTGCGTAAAAGGTGAGGAAATAGGCAATGACCGTCTTGGAATCATCAGCTAGTAAGAGGGTAGTATGTTGCTCCCCGCAAGTAGAGGCGTAGAGGCTCTGGGAACGTATTTCCCCCACGACGACCACCCCCATGATGACGACGTCAACAACGATACAAACGATTACAAAGGCGACAGCTAGTACATGAAAAATTCCCCCTCCCCTACACCGAGCACCCCTCTGCTTACGGCTGGATCTGTCCAGCACGGGTTTGTACTCCCCAGTCCCCACAACCCCTTGGCTCCAGGGATGGTGCATTATGACTTTATGCTCAACTAGGCCTAAAGTTCCTGCCACAGGCCTAATAGGTTAAGTCATCTTGTCAAATCCCACCACCGGCATTTCTTACTGAAGGTGTTTCCAAGGTCTTCCTCAGTAGCTAAATGCCATTGTAGGGACAACCCTTGGACATTCGCTTCGAAACTACCGTTATCGGTACTCTATAGTAAGACACTTGCAGAGGGACATTTTATCTCCCTGGGTATGCTAGGCGAAAAGCTTGCAATTTACTTAATGTTCTCGCTTCAGGGTGGCCGAAGAACGGCAGAAGGCGGCACTGATCCAGAAGAAGTTACAGCACTT
>JAMZAV010005066.1:0-87408 GCA_024449915.1 Sweltsa coloradensis
GTGTGGGAGTCTTGGACCACGAGGATGAATTATTATTGTTTTAAGGAATAGCGAGGCGGCAGGGGTCCAATAAGATCTACCGTCCGCACTTCTCCCGGACGCAACGGGAACTGACGAGGGGCTAGCAGCCCTGCTGGACGTCTTTGCTCAGTCTTGTGTTGCGCGCAGACCTCACATGCGTGCACGTATTGGCTAGACGGAGGCTCTCCATCTCGGCCAGTTAGTCTGTAGATCGCAAGCCGGCCTCAATGTCTTGAAACATCCCTCGATGACCTGCATGGGGTTCATCGTGTGCTTCGCGTAAAGCCTCTTCCCCTCTCGTAGTTCTCTGGGCAGTAACGCTCCAGTTGTTTTCCGTCCCTGGGAACATTGGTGTTGTCGGACACAACAACAGACATTTCCACACCGAGTAAGGCCTTCTACCCTCCAAAGGGTATATTCCTGATTCCTGTAATTCCCTCCTGTACCAGGTGCCATAACCAAGAATCGACGCACCTCCCTCACCCTTTTTAGGCCGGGGGAAAAAGTTGACTATGGATTCCACCTTTTTTCTGGATCAACATGTAACCCACTGTCGTCTACCACATACCCTAAGTAACGTAGCTCCGGGCGGACAAACTGGCATTTCTCCACGTTGAGGTACAACGACGCCTCGCGCAGTCTTCGAAAGATCTCTTCCAGGACCTCGAGGTGTTTTTAAAATGTAGGGGTTGCTATCACAATATCATCCATGTAGACAAACACGTAGGGTTCAAGAAGCTCGGTCCAAGCACTTTTGTCTATAGCCGTTGCAATGTGGCGGGCTGTTTATATGGCAATCCATAAGGGGCATTCTCTTAAACTTAAAAGGCCAACGTCTGGGACAGTAAAGCTGTCTTTTCCCAAAAAACCGCCTCGACTCTCACAGGGATCTGTCAGCAGGCATCTTAATATCTACGAAGACAGGTAGCGGCTCCTCCCTCAGCCTGTCTAAAATGTATGAGGACAACGGATGGGATAGGATCTTTCTTGTAAAGTGCGTTGCACAGACTCACGTCGTCGGTAAGTTCGACAACAAATCGATATCCGACCGAGGATTTCTTAACGAAAGGATCGGGGAACTCCATGGACTGCATGATGGTTCCACTATTCCCTCGTGTAACTGGTATCGAGCCTCCTTATGTATTTCCGACTGCACTATCGGGCGAGTCGGGAATAATACCGCTGCTTAACTGGCTCTGACACTGCCCGGTAGTCAATGCGATGGTGGCACTAAAGGAGTGGGAACGATGTTCCCCCGACTGTCTTGGTAAGGTTCCTAGCCCAGAAGTGTCGTTCAAGCAGTCGCTCCTGTTCGGGTAGGCCGTCAAATTGTCGCAAGCAACGGAGTACCCTTAACGAATCTACTGTGACTTCCAAGACTATCTGAGAAGGACCATGTTCCAGCGGAACACATCCGGCACCAGCTTCATACGATCCCCAAGAAATCTATTCCCCAGGATAATGCTTGTCCTCACCGACGGCACTACCAGTACGCGGAAGCACAATGCTGCGGTCCCTCAACGAAATCGCACATCTACCAAACCGCTTACTTGCATGGCATACCGTTTGGCAAGTCACTACTTGTAAGTTGGATGGTTTGCCAGCTTAAATCCGCAATTTATGTAACTCTGTCACCCGAGAGGGCCCAGAGAGTCCCTGAAGGCACCGGAATCGAGTTAAACCTTTAATTTGGCCGACCCAGGATGTTCGGACAGTCAAATAACGGGCGGTCATCCATCGGACACTCCCGCAATGCCTATCTAGCCGAAATGTTCCTTCGGCCTAGAATTCGGGATGCCATTCGAGGTTGTAGGGCCTTACTTATTGGACCTTCTCCGCACGCGGCGGCTTCAGTAACGCGGGTCCCTGAGCTTTTGTCCGCCTTGCCTTTCTACATCGAGGCCTTGGGAACCTTGGTATGGCAGTTGTGTTTTCTTCTACGCCCAACATCAAAGCAAAAAGAGTCTCTTCTCCCTCTAGGTGTAGACACTCTCTGTATCTGTTTGTCCTAACGCTTGGCAGTTCCAACACGCCAAGTTAAAATCTTGGATAGTGGGAGTCTTTGATAGCATAGCTTTCCTTCTACTCGGACTTTGTGCTTGGCTGAGCCCCGGAACGCTAAGTCTGGTTCGAGGGATAACCTTGCCCGGCGTTGACGGACCGAACCTACTGGCACTCCCTCGCTGCTCCCTTCCCACCCGACGTCCCCGAGCGTACGGGTCTTTAATCTATAGAGTCTAGGTTTAGAGGCACAGCTTCTCCATTAAGTAAGGTAGGATATTTGTCTTGACAATCTCCAATTCATCGGCCGCCTCGGCGCTTCGAATGACACCGCTAACAAATATATCTATCGCCCGCGCCGCCAAAAACAACCCCACAGTTCAGACTTTCTCCACCTGCGTCCAAGAGACCTAACATCTCCGTCAAACCGCCGGTCGTCCGTAGTCCCGCTCGGTTTGGAATTGTTTGCGTAACCGTTAACACTAGTTCGTCACAGGATTGAATCCTATCTGTCTCGCGGACCGAAAACCAGACTAAAGCAGCCCCTCCGAACAGATCGACGGCCTCGGATTAACAAACAAGTCTTCGTCACATTCCGCGCCACACCAACTCCGTTCCACCCGTGTCGAGGAACGCGCCCAGGCTCAAGTCTGACTCCTCTCAGCTGAAAAGAATTCACCCACTTGGCCAACAAGGCAACATGTTATTTCTGCTAGCATTGTCTCCTCTGGGTGGTAGAGCTTGCTACCCCGGGTGAGCGGCTTCCCATTCCCAAAGAGCTTCATCGAGGGCTGGCAAACGAACTTTAAAACTTGGCAGCTGACTAGACGCTGCTTTAGCCCTAGCCCTAAGTTCGGCCACATCAGGGACAAGGTAAGGCGACGGTTCAGGAAAACCTCTTCCTGCCTGGATATCTTACCGAGTCTGCTCGGCCGTCGCCCTACGAATCTGCAATCCAAGTTGCTAACAACCGAGTCAACTTTCCCTCCTCCTATGGAAGCTTATTCTTTTCGTTAGTAGCCATTTCCAGCCTAACCAACAATCAAAACGATATCACATCCACTAAAATATTCACAATTATTATCACAATAACTGTGAAGGTAGCCTGAATCTAGGCCAAACCACAGTATTACTATTAATCAAAACACTAAAATACTTGTTAAATACGATACAAGGTGTGTTTTTATAAGGTTTGGCTACCAGTGATAAGAAAAAATCTTCCCACAATCACAAAATCTTGTTTCGGTCCTTTTTTCAAAACTTTTTCTAGGTTATGTGACCAATAAATGTCACAAAACAAATATTTTTTTTTTACCTCAAAATGATGACTCAGAGCGCTCAATATAAATACGTGGTGAATCCGAAATTCAATCAAATCCGTTAATAAAATGACAACTGATTTTTTTTGGCCGCCATCTTTAATTTTTAAGAATTTTCTTTCTGATAAAAAACAAAACGTTTAATTTGAACCTCAGAATTTACTATTCAGGGGGTGCTCTTAAAGTAACAGTGCGTAAATGAACATGAAGAACATAGGATAACCTATAACTTTAAAAAACATTTAGCCATGTTTGGAGCCATCTTTGATTTGAGGGGTCCCTGGGATAAATTTCGTATTGCTCAATTCCTTTTAATCATCAGTAGGGTATGTCAATCATATGCCAAATTTCCATGCTTTTATACTAAAATTTAAGTAGTTCCGGGTATATCTTCAGGTATGCCGCCTGACTACTCTGAAAACCTAGAGTTAAGAAATATGATGTTTTACCGGGGGGGGCTTTATAGTAGGCGACTATGACGCTGTTATGTTAGTACTTTAGACAGAAAAAAATTGACTACACCGGAGTTTGAACCCGGGACCTTAGCTTCCCGGGCTATGCTTTTACCAACTGAGCTATGCGGCCACCAATTTAAAACTGTCTAATTTTTGGTAAAATTTTGTACCCACGTTATTAACAATGAAAAAAAACAGACCAAAAATTAGACAGTTTTAAATTGGTGGCCGCATAGCTCAGTTGGTAAGAGGCATAGCCGGTAAGCTAAGGTCCCGGGTTCAAACCCCGGTGTAGTCAATTTTTAATTTCTATCTAAAGTACTAACATTAGATACACAACACACACATATATATATATAAAATATATATATATATATAGGCCTACTATATATATATATATATATATATATTGTGACGAACTGGGCTTTTATGGTGTACCCAAAACACACCATTTTCCTCACGATTACCCTCTTGCCTAAATAATTGCAATACCCCAACAAGCAGATCGATATTAGAATCAATGTTAGAAGAAAGGCCACACATGAGTTCACAAAAAACCTAATGATGAGACCAGATGTGACTCCATTAACCCAATCGATATTACAAAAACCTAATTGCATTAAGAAGCAAATCGATGTTAAGAGGAAGACCACACAGGCGGTCACACAAAAACATAATGGGACCAGATGTGAATGAGAATTTAAAAAAAGAATGTCTTCATGGTAATTTAAACACTTCATGCTTTAAAAGCAAATACTCGTTACATTTTTTGTAAAGTGAAGTCTTGCCAAGATTCATAAGAAAGTCGGTCTTTTTAAAAGAGTTTTATATTGGCAAAGAAAAATCATAAGTGAACCTAAAAGCAAATCAATGTTAGTACAGAGGCCGCACATCCCACACATACTAAAAGAAACCAACTCTTATTAAAAAATGCCCATATGGATTCAAGAATGACCTAATTTCAAATCACAAAAAAGTAAAATCATGTAATGGACCAGATGTGTCCTATGAAAAACTTGCGATCAAAGAAAACCGCTCTAGTTAGGAATTTTTTAATGCAAAAACAATTCAAACTTTCCTCCTTTGTATTTGCCCCGGGTCTAAACACCCACATGTGCACTTACAAACAAAATCCATTAAGAATTGAACAAAAACTCTTTCTTTGGCCAACCCCCAAAGCACCAGCTGCAGGGCCCAAAGGGTTTCAAGCTATGTGGACTTGAGTAAGGCAACCATTTTACTTTTCTTCAGGACACATGAAACTTAGCTTAGCCCACATAAACCCCAGGGCTCCTCCCACTTCATAGGTTTTGGTATATAAGCCAGGAATAGCCTCAGGCAAATCAGAAGGAGAAGGAGAAGGAGACTAGAAGAGAGCAGATAGAAGATAGAAGGAGGTAGAGAGAGAGAAGTTTAAAAATCAGTTAGTCAGTAGCTCAGGGCTCTTTTGGCCAATAATTCCCTAGTGTTGGTGACATACTACAAAATCTGGTGAGTGAAAATCATGTATTTTTAAGTGTTTTGATAATATTATTTTGGTTTAGGTGTATGTATTAAATGATTATTTTACTTTATAAATTCAAAAATGTCTCCTCAAGACAAATCAAATAGTACAACCGTAAACACGCTCATATTTGAGAATTATGAAGCCATGTACGAAATCCTGTTTGGGACATTGACCCAATGAAAGAAATAAAATTAAGAAGCTTTGACTTCTCTAGATTCGGGTGGTAGACAGAAAAATAACAACTTGTGAAAAAACCAAGCGTATAAAACTTGTAATGATAAACTATAATGTTAAGTTATTTTCTTTCTTTATTATTCCTGATCTGAAATAAATAAGATTTTTTTAATGATTTTAAACAGTATCCGGTTTACAGTAAATTAATTGTCCTTTTTTTTCCATTAGTGTCATCTCCTTTTACATTGTAATGAGGACCTCTGTTATATTACAGATCCTAGTAGGTCCCTCTCAAAGCTAAAGAGTTTCTTTATCAAGGGCTGGGACTACCCCTTTTTAAACTAGTCCTGGTGGAGGCAAAAATTAGTAGTAGATATAGTATTTGAATCGGTATAAGTATTTCTTTAAATACACACCGCCGTTTGGGTTACATGTGGTGGAGGCTTGGGTAATATATCAAGTCATTTATTACAGTGGTCCATAAGGGGGGATGACAAATAAAGGATAGTACGAACATGTTTAAACCAAATCAAATTTGCAATGTCATATACTCGAGATACACCTGAATATTTGGTCGTATTAAATTCACCTGATGATTTGGAAAGCGAAGTAGAAACTCCTCTAGCTCCCCATAATTCATTCATGAACAGTGAACGGGTTAGCAATAGAACATCAGAGAATACGCTTGGTGAAATAACTTCTCGATTAAGTGATATTATTTCAAACTTAGATTCAGAAAGTGAACCAGAGTTAGTGGAAAATTCTGATAATTCGGAAACCCAGTGAATGAATTTGCCGAATGAAAAACGTAACCCCGGGTCCAATTGATAGACATTTGGGTTCACCTTACAATAATATAACGCCATTAAATAATATCATTATGCCGCCTGTATCAAATAAACACGATAAATACAGACCGATTACGTTTTTGGTCTACAAAGCGAGGACGTATCTGAATTCATACAGCAATATGAAAAAGCGGGACGCATAAATGAGTGGGATTTCGTAGAAAGGGCGAAAGAACATAAAAATTTTACTTGGAAGGATCCGCATATAAAGGGTTTAAGAATAGGATAAATGCAAACACACACAGCCGATGAAATACTGGACGGTTTACGAAAAATATTCGAACCAAGCGGGTATCAGGAAAAATGAAATAAAATTACGCAATCGTGAAACAAGACGATCACGAGGCATTTACTACCTATTTCTATGACAAGCTAGATTTGTGCAAGTTAGTTAATCCAGACATGAAGACCTTGGAGATGAAAAATCATGTTTTTCGCGGGATGCTACCATCGTTACATAGAAAAAATGGCCACGCTAGATTTATTAACACCAGATCAAGTGCTAGTTCGCATGCAACAGTTGCAAAGTGCGCGCACCCTAATTGGAAACCGATTGGATGAGAAATTTTCAATTTATTCCTCAACTCTTGATACAACCCCCATATCAAAAGCAAGGGTAAATGAACACTATCAATCGACACCTCAACAAGAGGAGGAGATTTATTCAAATGAGGTTGTTAAAGACAATGGAGAAACTAGTCCAAAAGCAGGAAAATGGCAATAAATTATCGCAACAATTACAGCCCCGTCGATTGTTCAGTAACCAAGGGAAATCTAACTTTAATGGAAAATCCCCAATACCAGGCACATGGTAATAGGTTTCGGCCAAATGGCAATAGGAATGGGAAGAGTTAAACCAACAGGGAACTAGATTTGGAGAGTCGTCTAGGACCCCACAAAATGCTAATACGGGCAAAAAACCCTACTCCCAATGCAAGGGGAAATCAAACCCGGGTTCCAGTCTAGAACTCTAGAGGGAAAAAACCCAGGTGCGAGAGATGCCACCGCATGGGCCATACCAGCACCCAATGCTATTTCAGGGTTTACACTGGACCGCAAACCAATCCAGGAAAACTAATAGAGGGACCTTGGGGAAAACAAATAAGAATAGGATGAACATAAATAACAAGGGAAGGTTGCCAATAGAAGCGATGACATTAAGCACAGTAGAAAATAAAAGGGGTATTAGGAAATGTAAATAAATAAAAAAATGTATCCATAGTAGTAGATACAGGTGCGGCTGTATCATTAATACACAGGAAAGTGTTAAATAATAATAATAGGTTAAGAAATACAGTTTTGATTCCAAGTTTGTGGTCCATTTCGGGAAAAACCATTAAAAGCTGATAAAGAATCAGATGTAACTGTAGAGTTAATGGTCATAGTTGTTCCAATTTTGTTGTGATGTTTAATATAGGATCACCCTTAGTAGTGTTAGGAATGGATTTTTTCCAAGTATAAGGCACAGATCGATTATGTAAACAATTCACTGTCATTAATGGTGGGATCACAAACAGTAGTAATTCAATTTGGGGAATACTGGAAATTCATCATGTTTAAAAACTTGGGGCCGAATTATTCATAACGACAGAAAAGCGAAATTAGTAATCATGTGAAAAAAGACAGTACCGCTACGACACCACGGAAACGTAAAACTACACAAGAAAACGAATCCCTCTGTTAGAGGAGAGGGTTTCAACCCTCTAATTCTAGTAGGAGACATTCTTAAAAAAAACCCAACCAGTTAAGTGGAAGAATAGTGAAGATGTTAGAGTTCCACCTCATAGCACTCGATTAGTGGAAGTTCATAGAAAAGATGAAGAAAAGGTTAGATTTGCGAGAAACACAAAACTTAGAAGCAGAAGGATATAGACCTGAGCACTAGACCTCTGTATGGGAAACATAAAACATTTGTTAACTTCGTAAATCATTCAAAAACAATCCCCAATCGATACTTCAAGGTACCACAATCATTACAGAACTCGACGATCCATTGCCTGACATAGATAAAAATGAGAATTTAAGTATAGATAAAAACAATGAAAATGAGGGATTTTTAGGAAAGTATAATGATAGATTTGCTTTAAATTTATCCGAATTAAACCACAACACATGCGGCGACGCATACTATTCGCCTTAAAGATGACATCCCATAAAGAAAGCTCCGTATCGAGTATCCCCACGTGAAAAAGAAGTGATAAATGCACAAGTTAAAGAAATGTAGAACATGGCGTGATTAAACGTTCATATAGCGAGTATTCTTCACCAGTGGTATTAGTGAAAAAGCCAGATGGCAGTTATAGGTTCGCGATCGACTATAGAAAAATTAATGAACATTTCCTTTGGAGACTCCTATCCACTACCAGTGATAGACGACTTACTTAGCTACTAGGTGGAAATAAGTTCTTCTTTTCGCTCGATATGTTTTCGGGTTACTGGCAGGTGAAACTTGATGAAAAATCTAAGAAATACAGTGCGTTTGTAACAAGTTCAGGAGGATTATATGAATTCCAGGTTTACCGTTTGGGTTAGCTAGTGCGCCACCCACATTCCAAAAGATTAGCAGATAGATTACTGGGAGACATAAATTTTAAGGAGGCATTAATATACCTAGACGATATAATATTTTGGAAAAACATTTGAAGAGTTGTTAGCGCGATAGAACATGTATTGCAAAGACTTCGGGAATTCAATCTTAAAATTAAAGCCATCTAAGTGTAAGTTCGGATATCAAACCATCAAAGTTCTCGGAACTACGTAGTGAAAAAGGGATTTTCCCAGATGAAGAAAAAGTTATGGCTGTCAAAGATTTTGCTGTTCCCACTAAAGTTAAAGAAGTGCAGCGTTTCTTGGGTATGGCAAATTTCTATCGAAAATTTGTAAATGGGTTTGCAAAGATTGCCAGACCACTGATTTATTGTGTCGAAATTCCAACGATTTTTTTGGACAGACCTGTAAACAAACAGCTTTTGATAAATTAAAACTTGCATTAACAACAGCACCAGTGCTGACCTTCTTCAACCCAAATGCAGAATCCACAGAATTACATGCAGATGCATCAGATTATGGAATGGGGTTGCGTTTGTTACAAAAGTATAAGGAGAAATGCATCCCATTGGGTATGTCTCAAGGAGTCTTACACCAGCAGAAAGGAACTATAACATCACATCAAAAGAAACACTAGCGATTATTTAGGGGTTAATTAAGTTTCGTCCATATATTGGGGAAATCACATTAATATTGTAACAGATCACCATGCTTTATGTTGGTTAAAGAAAATCAAGGATCCCAGCGGACGACTGGCAAGAGGTCAATTAGATTACAGGATTATTTGTATAAAATAAAACATAAACCCGGCAAGTCACATTGCGACGCGGATGCGTTAAGCCGTAACCCACTTTTAACGCCAAAATCTGAAGAACGTAGGGTAGAACAAGAAGTGAAGAAGTACCAGTTTATTTGTTAGATCCACAAATAATGAGGGATGGGCAGGATGCCGACCATGTGTTTAAGCGAATAATAGATCTAGTTCAACACCCAGACAATGGTAATGCATCAGAGCAACGCCAAGCAAAAAATTATTTGATTAAAGAAAATTTTTACTGTATTATAAAAATTCATCAGGACATGGACATATGCATTATTATGCATACCCAGATCAATGCAACAGGACACTCTTTATGAGTATCATAATAATGAAAACAGCGGGGACACTTAGGTATAAACAAAACGCAAGATAAGATAATGAGTAGATGCTTTTGGATTGGTAGAGACGCGACATACGTAAAACTTACTTGGATGTCCGGATTGCCAGAGTCGAAAAAAACGTAAACCAGAAACCTGCGGGATTGATGCAACCTATATACATTGATAATAAACAACCTTTCGACCATTTAGGTATAGATCTCTTAGGGACCATTCCACAAGAGTAATCTAGGTCATAAACAGTGATTGTATGTACAGATTATGCAAAAAGGGTACGTTATAACTAGAGCAATAAGAGATCCAAACGCAGAAGCGGTAGCAAAGTTTCTATTTGAAGAAATAACTTTGTCGGTTTGGCCCACCAAGGATGTTTTTAAGCGATCAAGGAACTGTCTTTAGATCAAACAGGGTTTACTCAGCTGTTACGAAGTATGGGTGTCGACCCACAGTAACAACGGGATATCACCCCAAAACAAACGGATTAACTGAACGTTTTAACCGTACATTGGGCTGAAATGTTAAGTATGTATGTAGCAACAGATCAAAGGATTGGTCAAGTTTTTCTACCGGCAGTCATTTTTTGCCTATAACACAAGCAGACACGATGTTATGGGAGAGAGTCCATACTCACTAGTTTTGGGGAAGACCCTGTCCTTCCCACTTGAAGCAGAACTGGTGCCACCCTTATCAAGTGACGAGGCAGTTGAGTTCAGAAATAGGATGTCGGAAGCATTAGAATTGGTAAAAGATCGTTTAAAGGCCAAACAAAATAAGAACAAGGACTTATATGATGACAGACACCGAGATGTCACCTATAATGTAGGAGATCAAGTAAAAGTATACACGCCAGTTAGGAAAATAGGATTAACAGAAAAATTACTACATCGTTATCATGGACCATTCACGATCCTAGAACAAATGGGGCCAGTCACGTATCGCGTTAAGAAAGGGCAAACGAATGCTGCCAAAACTGAAGTGATTCACGTTTCTCGCATTTTCCCATATCATCAACAACATGAAATTGTTAATCTTGATTGTCCTTGTGCTCAGTGTAAACCCTTTAATCCAATGCCAGAACGATAATGCACAACAAGGTCCACCTCCAAAAAGGTTAAACCCCAGTGGTACCCTCCGACAGACACTTCGAATCGTATTGTTAATCAAATCCTAAAAATCATTTCTTTATTTCTAGAACAAAGCTATGATAAGTAATAACAGAATGGAGATGAAAGAAAAAAGTAAAAAAAGAAAGAAAGAAAAATTAAAAAAAAAAAAAAAAAAAAAAAAAAAAGGAAATAGGTTTAGTGTTCCAAATAATCACTATTAAAAATAAGTAAGAAAATAATTTAGATATGTATAGAGAAGTAAATAGCCGATAGGTATAGTAACGGGTAATAAATTATAATCATTTGTGTCAAATTTTGAAGAGGAACCCTTTCTTCCTAAAGTACGCCCTTTCCTATACTTGATAGGTTGAGACGGAAAATTTTAACCCCTGCGCAAATGGAAAGGCGGTTCTCCTGCTGGCATGCCTGTTGTGCGGTGAGCCGTGATTCGGGAGTGGTGCCTCTACAAGCTCATATGCAGTAAAGGTAGTAGCTGGAGTGTTTTGGAAACAACTACCCCATAGTGTAGGATATGAATCGAGTATCCCTTTAACGTATGAAATGGAGGGTTTACCTTATAACTGGGACCCCCCAGGTTTTCGGGTCCCGAATGTCAAAATGGTAGGGAACACAGAGAATATTGTACAGTTATGAAGTTAATACAAAGGTACAAATTCAGGTTTCAGGCAAAAATGTATCACGCATCAATAGCATTAGAGGATGAGGCAAATGTTCTCAAAGAACCAGGCAGAAAAAAGCGAGGGATAGATTTCATAGCTTCGGCTTTAAACTGGTGTTGCTCAGTGGCAACTCAGAGCATTTTAGATAATCTTATTGAAGACAATCAAGGTGTTAAAGATAAGTTGACAGATTGCGAAGTGCCCAAAGAAGCAATTATAAGTGGATGAATGACACCACAAAAGCATTCACGGAATATAACGGAAAACCACAAAAAGTCTTCCAAGAAATTCAGACTCAATTCAAAACCCTTAACAGTGCAACTAAGAAATGGCGCGATACCATGGATGACACAATATTACTATAATTCAAGACGTTTTACAAGATAGTAAAATCAAATTTCAAACTTTAAAGAATTCTTACAACGGAATGAAATAATTAATCATTGTAGAAGCAATCGGGCTGCCTACAAACATGATTCCTCTTGCGGGTGTTTACAAAAGATTTGCAAAACTTAAATGAAAATTTTAAAATGAAGATGGCTATGAAGTAGTAATTCCCCCATCACAAGCATCAAATTATTTTTAAATTAAAAATAACAAATTGCATTATGGTAATAACCGAATAATTGTAAACATCAAAGTTCCAATAAGACACGGGGTTTGCCTTGGGATCTATATGAAATTATTACCACACCTTTCGCGTGGCAAAATTAAACATGTATAATCATGCACAATATCAGGAATCTAGCGGTTTCAGGGAACAAACTTAAGACAATAGCTGGAACAGCTTTAGCAAATTGTAGACCATATGAGGACGGATGTTATATACCTAGATTCACCTCAGACACCGAACAAGTCCAATTTGTCCACTACGTATGTTTACTGGTTCAACGATATCGGAACTAAGCAAATATTGTGTTTTTAAATGTCAACCAGCGAATGCTTTGTCAATAAGCAAAATTGCATTAGAAACCTATGTAATAACCCACCCAGTGGAAAAATTATATTTAATGCGAAGGTAACAGATCAAAGTTTGATAGGCCCTAACCCTTTGAAGGATCAACCAGGAGCTTTGCAATTACACTTACCCTGTAAGTGCGGAGTAAAGATAGGTGACGATTTACAGATTTCTCCACAATACCCATGCGGAACTGAAAAGTCATTTATTACAGCCTCTCATGTGATTCCAGCATCTTGGTCAAAATTACATGAACTAAAAATATCCCCAACAAAGCAGGAGGCAATGCCAGTGTTCACCAATTTGACAGAATGTTTAAATTCTAATTGGACTTGGCAGATTCCATTCTTAAATTAACACCACCAAAAAATTGTCCGAATAGACAGATCTAACGTTAATCCAAAATCCATAACAAACCCTGATTAATCATACAACCAGACATACCAGCTGGATTTATGTATGGAATGCCGCCCTTTAAAAATTTTACTAATTATTGTATGGAAGCGTCATCCGGGAATAGCAGTTGCTACGGCAATACCTATAGGAACAGTCAAGGGAGAAGACATTACCCCGTGGAACACATAGTACTTTATATAGTTGCTTTAATGTGTATGTTAGGTGTTGTGTTAACAATAGCATGGATAGGGATGGAAAATTACACAAATGAAATTTAGAAGTTTTAAACAAACAATTAGAGATGATAATGTAAAAGAATTCAGAAAAGAACCGTAGAAAGGGCGTGTAAGGCCAGAAAAGAAACATGTGAGGCAGAGGTCCTGATGACTTCCGAAGAGGTCAAACTCGCTCCGGGCTGAAGAAGCCACAGTACATTTTTCTAATGGAGATGTTAAAAGGGTACTATTGCCAATACCGGGCAATAGGGCCACAATGTATGTAAAAACAGGTAATAATGATCCAGAAATGGAGGATCTTGGTTATTAAATACGTGAAATATACTTCAAATTTTACGAGATTGAAACGCCAGATCAGGTAATGAATAACGGAAGTCAGCAATTGAAAATTCTTGCGAAATAAATGGTGCACTACCCTATTCAATAAATAACGTTAATAGTAAAGTTGCAACCACCAGTTCAATCTAATTGAAAGTTAAACAATTGGAAGTCCGGATGTACAACGGATTTATGAACTTAAAAGATACGAGCAGTGCGCACTCTAAATAGTTTGACCAAGCAAATAGGTATGAAGCGCAGTCTGTATGTTATCAATTTTCTCCTATCCGATAAAATAAAATATGGATATGGTGTACCTAGATTCATAATAATGAACCTTTGGGGAAGTCAGGATTTTTAATAGGCCTTCCCTGAAATAAAATAGTTAAAAGGTAATTAAACCTGAGTAAGCCTTCACTGAACTTGCAAAGTCAAATGGCAAAAAATTACAAGTATAACTTGAAACTGCGAAATATAACTGCATATAAACATACCATAATAATATAGTGTGGTATTGGCTTACTTTTCTTGGACTGTGAAGGAAAAGAAATTTGCTACTCTTTGTCACATGTACCGTTTAAAAGAATAAATCACTAAATGCTCTTGTTTAAGTTGTTAAAGTATTCATTCTTCAAGAACTTCCAGTGCAGAACGACCTCGAAGGTAACTTCACGTTTTTGTCTTTCCATAAAAGGTTGATCAACCAAAAGAGAAGCACAAAAAAAGTTCCCTTGATGTCGGTACCCAGGGTATTGTAAGTGAATCAACAGCGTATTCAAAAATCATTTGAATAAATAAAGTTGTCAATTAAAAATCATTTTTAAAGTCTAGTAAAGAGATCAATCAGCATAATTATCTCGCTTTCAGATTAATGAAATCACGAGCAAGCTCTTGACAAATTTTGATTCTAATAACTAACTAGTAAACCACTCACTTGAGCAAGTAAAAGTTTGCGTATGCTGAAAAACAAATTAAATTAGCCATGATCGTAGACCACTCATTTTTAGCAAGTAAAAGTTTACAGATATTAAAGTCAAGTAAAAATTAGATATATTTCCCAAAAATTTTTACATAATTTACTTTAACTTGAACTCTTTGTTAGGAAGATGACTAAAAGTTTGATTATTTCCAACTAAGCTGTTATAATAAGGATTAATTCCTGTAGAACAGAAAGATCAATAGTCTTACTAGATCTGAAACAGCTATGGGGTTTCCACTTGAAAGAGTGATGGTAACACACATTGCCTTATTAAGAGGACAATAAGAAAGTAAATTGCAATAAAAACAAATGGTTTTACCTAAATTCAAGGCCGATTAAAAAAAAAGAAAGCTTTATAATGAAGATAAACTTCGGCAAAAAAAATTCAATTCGGGGTTTGTGTGCGATTTCTGCACAAAAAAAAATTTAAAAATAAGTCACAAAAGAATAAGCAATGAAGAACAAGACTATGAATTTGAAAAATAGTAAACGACGCGAAAAAACTATTTTCAACATCAATTTCGAAGAGGAAGGGATATTGAAGTAGAAAGTATTCTACCGAATCTAGAATACACAGGAAAACTATATTTTTTCAAGGTTTGGGAAAATTAAATCACACAAAAAAATATTGTCGCCAAGAATTTGAATGAATTGGTGCCTTATAAAACACATTATCACAAAAAAATTCAAAAAACAAAAAATCTAACCCAAAAAATAAAAAAGAACAAAAAAAAATAGACGACTGCTTCAAGAAGTACTCACGAAAAATTTGTTTTTATTATATTTCAATATCAAGGAATATTGGAAATACTAAAATTATTATTAGGTAGAGATAAGTTACAAACTATGTGAATCACCTAAGCACCTTCTCAATAATGAAGCTTCATAAATTGTTGACTTTTGCTAGCCTGTGTGCATAGTTGTACCAATAATCTCGGAAATAACAAAAGGTGAAGAAGTTAAAATATCAACCGGTGTCATTTAAAGAATGTACCAAATGTAGTTGTTATACTAACGCAGTACCAATGCTAATAAAAATTAAGATACCTTCAAAAGTAGTAGGCCAGGAGTGATAAAGAACAGTAATGTGGCCAAAAAATTGGAAACACTTGTTTCAGAATTTGGTTTTAATTGGTTAAAAGAATCACAGTCTTACAATGCGTACTCAAAAAACAAAGTAGAGTCTATCATGGGAAATGAATCTTTATACATCGGGATTATCTAATTTAAAAAGTCAAACATTGGGTCACACTCTATCAAATTACAAAGTACCGGGGTTAAGTGAAGAATACCCATGGCACATAACGATTAAGTAACCTTTTTACTGAATCTTCCAATGTACAAACCATTGTCAGTTATGATGGAAATCCGAAAATTAGACTTGATTTACCAAAGTTGCATAACAAATAAATTGCACCCAAAAAATAATATCTCCTGATGCATTGCAACAGTGGATTAGCAAAAACAAACAATATTTAACCATGAATGATTACAATCTGGCAATAAACATTATTCTTTATCTACTTACTACGCTCTACCCTAGTTTAAATGTATTTTCTCAAAAAATACTGTTATAATGAAAGTATTTATACCTATGTTAATTTCAAAAACCCTCTTTAATACAAGTGGTAGGGCTTTGAAACAATTCCTGTGAATTATTTCAAGAAAGTGTGTTTGGTTAAAACACCCCCCGACAAAAGAATAGCAATAATAAGCGATTTTAATTCCAAAAGTAAAAGATGTTATGAAATTGGATTGTCAGTTAAAGGGCAAAAACTTGTGTGTCTTACGAAACTTAGATTTTGAAATAATTATATGAAAACAAAGTCTAGAGTTAATAGGCAATGGAGGCTCCATAATTGAACTAAGAAATAATTGCCCCATTACATGTTTTGATCAATTAGAGGACGTAATTGCTCACCCAATATCTCAAACAGAAGTAATTCTTCTTACAAAATCATTTCCTATAAAATTAGTATGTTCTGATAATAGGCAAGTGCAAATAAAAGACATGGGACCTTTTACAGCAGTGTATGCACAAGTTCCATGTTGTAATTGTACCATTGTAGTGGGAAATAATACAACCCCCTTCAGAGGTTGGCCAGTACCATTTAACAAGGCAGATGAGAAAATTGAAGTTAAATATCATGAAATAACTTTAGGACATTTTATTAATCGAAACCCATCATTATTAAGAATAACAAAATCGGTTCAGACAAATATTTTAAATAAAACAGTTATACGTAAGTGGGGATATCCCACATCCGAAAACAAATCCACGAGTGTGGAAATTGAAAGAGTACTTAAACCTACCATTTTGGATTTGGGGAATAATTGGCACAATCCGACTATTATACTTTTTTGTCAAGGAATATTATGGGGAAATTAGGAAAGGGATGGAGAAAACCATTACCTAAACCAGCCTCAGAGGTTGAAAACTAGATCCTTAACAAATGAAAACCTTTAAATTTAAACCTTGGGCAAAATACTTCAGGTTCTCCAACAAGGGCCATATAGTAGGCCAAGACAAAGTCTGTTACCTCAAAATTTGACCTAGAGTTAGGAGTAAGACGAATAATCCATCATACATTGCATTACGGGATTTACCTATAGTACCACCATTACCCTCACCTGTCTTTAATGAAGGTTCGGATGGGTATATGGTGTCACAAAATTCACTCCCATACACTTGGAGATATACTTTTACAAACTAATGAGGAAAATGAGAGAACAACCGCATGTAAATTAATAAAATAATTGCATAACAGGGAAAACGTTTTAAAGGAAAGGTTAGAAAAGGAGAAATACTCAGCATTTAAAGTTGGAATGTTCACATGTATAGACAATGAGCGATGAAAACTGGAGGACCTTCAGGTGGGGATCGTCCAGTTCGCTTGGTATCAATACAGAAATTACCCAGGATGAATTGGACCAGATCCACATCACCCTCAAGCGGGACCCATGGGCCCCCATACCAGCCAAGGTGCGCCTCTATGTGGAATGGCCGTCGGAACCAACTCCACCGAATCTATGGAGACATTCACACATCCTGCGTCCCAGGGTGGATGTATCATTCGACGGGAAAACCAACAACGCAAAAACCGTGGGCAAATATCCACCCCTGATACCGATTCCGGCAGACTACGTCAATCCAGCAAACCAATCAACCCCCAAACCAAAAAACCCCCACGGCCACACCTTCCAATTCCCCCGATCCCACTGAAACCTGCAAGTCGTCGTCCAAGCCAACCATACCTCCTCGATCCGCGTGGACTTCGCGTGACACCACATATGCAAAACGAACCTCTTTGCAGAGCATCAAGGCAGTGGTACCGAAGAAACAAAACAGGGAAAGTCCAATATAATTGGACGATTTCCCCAAGGGCAAACCGCCGCCGACACCGCCGCCGACAACCTGGTTTCAAGAACCAACTAAAGAGCCAATTCCTACCTTTGTTGAAGAAAATGAAACCACCCTCAAATTTGAACAATTCAAAACAACAAACTCTCCTACTCTCACCACCAGACGCACTGTCGAAAAATGGGGGGAAATTGTGGAAAAATTCAAATGTGATTGCAACAAATGCAAAACCCCTGATTTTACAGACAAAGAACTTCTCATGTGAGTGTAAAGACCGTCCACAATAATACCTAATATAACAATTTTACAAAAACATGGACAAAAAAGTGTAGAATTTTTCTTTCTAAATTTTATATTTAAATTATTCTTGGATTATTTTATCATCTTTTCTGATATTTAGATATATTTTTTATATTTTTTGGAGTTAAAATCAAGCCCATTCTTGCTATTTGGATAAATACGGGTTAACCACAATTTATTTCATATTAATGTGAAAATTTTGCATTTTATGTAATTTAGGCTTTGTTTTTTTATTATTTTTTTTTTTTGAGATTGTTATTATTTTATGACAATCGACCTGATCATTAATAATCAGGGCTGGTATCAGTTTTTGTTTCATGCATGCAACTTTTAAAATTAATAAAATATTCATCAATGAAAATGTACAATTGTAAAAATTTACATTATAAAAGTCCTTTCAATTCATCTATTTTGTATTGTTTAATAGGGGGATTTACACTTAGTAGGTTTATAGTACCTATATTATAATTTATGTTCATAATGAAGCTTAAATTTAAATTTTAATCTTGGCTTGGTTTGGTTAATATTTTCTGTGGTTATGTCATTTAAGACTTTAAAGTTTTTTTTAGTTAAGTTTTCACTAAAATATTTTGTAAGATGGTTTGCACTTACCAGAGATTGATTAGGCTTGGCGCGCCCAGGTGGACGCGTAAGGCTTGGGGAGGGGGTTGTGTTAACAATGAACAAAACAGACCAAAAATTAGACAGTTTTAAATTGGTGGCCGCATAGCTCAGGTTTGGGAAGAGCATAGCCCGGTAACTAAGGTTTCCCCGGGTTCAAACCCCCGGGGTAGTCAATTTTTAATTTCTATCTAAAGTACTAACATTAGATACACACACACACCCCAATATATATATATATATATATTGTGACGAACTGGGCTTTTATGGTGTACCCACACACACCAGTTCCTCACGATTACCCTTCTTGCCTAAATAATTGCCCAATACCCCAACAAGCAGATCGATATTAGAATCAATGTTAGAAGAAAGGGCCAACATGAGTTCACATAAAAACCTAATGATGAGACCAGATGTGACTCCATTAAGCAATCGATATTACAAAAACCTAATTGCATTAAGAAGCAAATCGATGTTAAGAGGAAGACCACACAGGCGGTCACACAAAAACATAATGGACCAGATGTGAATGAGAATTTAAGAAAGAATGTCTTCATGGTAATTATAACACTTTATGCTTAAAAGCAAATACTCGTTACATTTTTTGTAAGTGAAGTCTTGCCAAGATTCATAAGAAAGTTCGGTTCTTTTAAAAGAGTTTTTATATTGGCAAAGAGAAAATCATAAGTGAACCTAAAAGCAAATCAATGGTTAGTACAGAGGGCCCCACATCCCCCCACATACTAAAAAAAAACCAAATCTTATTAAAAGAATGCCCAATGGGTTCAAGAAAACCTAATTTCAAATCACTAAAAGTAAAATATGTAATGACCAGATGTGGTCCTATGAAAAACTTGCCCATCAAAGAAACCCCTCTAGTTAGGAATTCTTAATGCAAAACAATTCACAACTTTCCTCCTTTGTATTGGGGCCGGTCTAAACACCCACATGTGCACTTACAAACAAATCCATTAAGAATTGAACAAAAAAACTCTTTCTTTTGGCGCCGCCAGCACCAGCTGCACGGCCAAGGTCAAGCTATGTGGACTTGAGTAAGGCAAACATTTTACTTTTCTTCAGGACACATGCACTTTGCTTAGCCCACAACACCCCAGGGCTCCTCCCACTTCATAGGATTTGGTATATAAGCCAGGAATAGCCTCAGGCAAATCAGAAGGAGAAGGAGAAGGAGACTAAGAAGAGAGCAGATAGAAGATAGAAGAGAGGTAGAGAGAGAGATAGATTAAGAATCAGTTAGTCAGTAGCCTCAGGGCTCTTTTGGCCAATAATTACCTAGTGTTGGGAATACTACAAAAATTGGTGAGTGAAAATCATGTATTTTTAAGTGTTTTTATAATATTATTTGGATTAGGTGATTTTATTTAAATGATTATTTTTACTTTATAAATTCAAAAATGTCTCCTCAAGACAAATCAAATAGTACAACCGTAAACACGCTCATATTTGAGAATTTTGAAGCCATGTACGAAATCCCGTTTTGGGAAAATTGACCCAATGAAAGAAATAAAATTAAGAAGCTTTGACTTCTCTAGATTTTGGGTGGTAGACAGAAAAATAACAAATTGTGACAAACCAAGCGTATCAAACTTGTAATGATAAACTATAATGTTAAGTTTTGTTCTTTCTTTTATTCCTGATCTGAAATAAATAAGATATTTTAATGATTTTAAACGTATCCGGTTTACAGTAAATTTAAATTTTCCTTTTTTTCCATTATGTGTCATCTCCTTTCTACATTGTAATTGAGGACCTCGGTTATAATTACAGATCCTAGTAGGGACCGCGCAAAGCTAAAGAGGTTCTTGATCAAGGGCTGACTACCCCTTTAAAACTTTGTCCTGGTGGAGGCAAAAATTAGTAGTAGATATAGTATTTGAATCGGTATAAGTATTTCTTTAAATACACACCGCCGCTTCGTTTCAATATATAGTCGCCTACTATAAAACCAAGTTTTAAACAATAATATATATATATATATATATATATATTAATATATACGTTTCGTTATTATTTATTTATTTAATTTATTATTCTATATGATGTACGGTTAAAGGGTACATCACATGTGTCTCATCTGGGAATAACCTTTGGCTTTGGATAAAGTCAGACTAAAGTTGTTGACACGGAGGAGAAGGGAATCCCCAGGATAAGTTTGGCCGTTACACACAAACATGCTTTACCACTACTTGTACACTTATAACCAACAAAAGATGGTCGTACATTCAATGTTTTTATTTCAGATACCTTGCACACGGGGGTGATTTTCAAAATCTAGCATGGGAATTTATTGTTGAAATTCAACCATCAGTAAAGTGAAACGATCGACGACGAAAGTGAGAAACTAGGGCGCTTCAACCGGTTAGGTCAAATGCGCCGCCTTTTTATGATAAAAGTTGATGAGATAATTTAATGCAGGTGTGTTTGATGATTTCATTGTTTTCTGTGTATAAATAACCCCAAAAAAAATGAAGATGACGAAAGTAAAAGCAAATAAAAGTTATGTATGTGAATGAAAAGAAAGAAAAGAAAGAAAAGTGCATGATGTGAATTAAATTTTGCTAAATAGATAACTATGGAAAGAGAAATTTTGAAAGGGTTTGTCGCCGTTATCATATGAAAGAAGTTCTTCATATGATTGGGAGATATGAAATTGCGTGCGCAAGGCATCATATTTGATACTTTTTGCTAGCATATGATGTACGGTTAAAGGTACATCACATGTGTCACATCTGGGAACAACTCTTTCTTTGGTTAAGAGATATCCGTGAGTTAGGCGTGTGTGGCCTATATGAAGTCTAGACAATACCACCTCTTCTATACGTGAGAGTCGAGACGTAGGTGGACGCATTTTATTAGTCAATGTGGGCATCACACTATGCAATTTGTTATTTTGCAACACATCCCAAGATGCTTGTCGCAAATCCAACAATCTTTGTTTGAATCAACTCTTGACATCTGGAATGGGAACTAGATTTAAATCAACGTCGCGACGCTGGGAAGCTTCCTTAGCAGCCCAATCAACGTGTTCACTTCCCTCTATGCCCAAGTGTCCAGGTATCCAGCAAAATTCTTTTATAGAACCCTTAGAGTTTATTTTTTCTAAACAGAATTGGATGTCTTGTACCAAATAATGTCTTTAATAAATGGGTTTTATAGCTTGAAGTAAACTCAAGGTATCTGAACACAAAATGAATTCTCCACAACGACAGCGTAGGATGTATTTAAGAGCTATTGCGAATGGCGAAACATTCATTTAAGGTGGAGCAATAACATGCACTTCCAAACTTATTGTCAATTTTGGAGCCTCTGTGAATACCAAAGTAAACCTTTGATGTTCATGGCAAGGTTCTCACGTCGCGTTCGTCATTGGCGAGTTGTCCCCGATTACGATTGCCAGAGCTCGCCTCTAGTCTCGGTGAGTATAATTCTCCCTTACATACTAGCCGATGTTTGCAAGGTGGACGTTTTCTTTAAATCACCTTGTACGCTTAGCAGAGCCATGCTCTGGGCCTGTTCTTCCCCGGGCCCAGACGATGTTGATGCGAGTTAAATAACGTTTATTCAGTTTAGAGTTTGTTTGGATGATACCCCTGCCTGTCTCGCAGTCTTCAACAACATGTTCGATGTGACATATTTCCTCCTCCCTGCGTCGTAGCACTACGTTCATTGTAGCCGTAGAGAAATAACTGACCGTTTATCAATTTTTCTTTGCGTTTGTTATGCAATTTAGATACGTCATATTATTTCATGAAGTGTGTAAATTAACTTTCAGTGAGATGCAGGTTGGCAAGTCATTTATTTCTTTAACAATGTTAATCGTCCACATGAACTCGGAATCCTGGCGATCGTTATTAAAACTCTATTGACGGAACTATAGAAGAGACGTGAGAAACTAGGGCGCTTCAACCGGTTAGGTCTTATTGTGCAATCTGTGATATTGCAAATTTAATAAAATGTGTAAAAGTTGTGTATGATGATTATATTGTTTTCTTAGTTTATAAAATAAAATAAAATGATAACAATTTGTTTTTATTATTAATATTTGAAATGTATTGATATGAATTAAACATTTAATAACTTTTAATAAGAAAGTTTAAAGGTTTGACACCGTTATCATATGATAAGAGTTATTCCTATGATTTGGGAGAGATCAAAATGCGTGCGCAAGTCATCGTATTCCGGCCTGATTAAATCAAATTAATATTGGATGTTTAACTGAATGCTTTACGTTTATTTTGATTACGGGCGCGTCCACCGTGAGGTCTTGTCAACCGTGAGGTCGTAACGCGCAACTGAATTTACAAACTCAGGGCCAGACGAACACAAAGCGCTCTGTTCAAACTGGAAGTAGAGTTAGCACGGTATTGCTTGATGTATTGATTGATGAGTAGTGATAGATGAGAGTGAAGGACAATTACTAAAACCCAGGCCTTACGCGGGACACGAACCCGCGTCCTCGTAGTGTCAAACGCTGCGAAGAGTCGACTACACCAATATAGAACCCCGGGAGAAACTAGGGCGCTTCAACAGAGTGGGTCATATTGCGTCGCATGTGATATTGTAAGTGAATAAATTGATCGGGTTTGTTGTTTGTTGATGATAAGATAATATTTTTTTCTGAGATTCTAACAAAAAATGATTTGATTATTGGATTATTTTCATAAACGGCGCATTAGCAGTTTGGTGATGATGCGTTAATTTAGCATATATGGTAGGCTAGAGAGGCATTGGGTGGGGAGAAGAAAGTGAATGCCACCGAGTACACAACACATGGCTCACTCGCTCGTCTAACAACGACTTTGGCGTTTTCCTAGTAATAAAGAACCACAGAGTGAGAAACCTGGGCGCTTCAACCGGGCAGGTCATATTGCGTTGTCTGTGATGTTGAGTCATGGAAATAATTATGATATTTTTTGAAGCAATGACAATGCCAAACATGTTTGTTACCATTTTGTGTTGTGAACCATTTTAACATTCAGATGGACCTTGTACGATGTAAGTAAACATCAACTGTCTGTGCGAAACCAAATCTCAATCTACAAATATCTTTTGGTTAAAGGGCGCGTCAACCGTTAGTACATAATGCACCTAGATTCATGAAGGTCACACAGGTAGCACACACGTCGTGTATTTGTATGTGTATATTATTTTCATCTTTTTGACATATACATACCAAATATAGAATACTTGATTTGATACGACGGCGAGAGAAACAACCCAGCAAACATGAGACTCTGGGCCCCGTGCGGGACAACCAAGGGAAGTGCGGGTAAATTGCGGGTTAGGGACAGCTACGGGACAACCCGCACGGGTCCCGCGCGGGAAACTTAAGGGGTAACCCTTTCGGGAAAGCTATGGGACGACCCGCACGGGTCCCGCGAGGGAAACTAAAGGGATAACCCAAAATGTGGAGTAATTATATTAAAACAATACGTGTGTATAGATTTATGTTGAATACTTCCGTTGATTTATTCTTTTAGTTCTATTTCATTGCAAAGCGTTTTTTATAACTGAATATAGGATAGGCCTATATAGACGTTAATTAAATAAATAAATAAATAAATATAATCAATTGATTTCAGACGAGTAAATCGTATTAAGTCTTAGTTAAGTTGTGAAGGTATGTTGTCTGGTGGCCGGCCACTGGTGAAGCTCGCAACTTGAGTTAGGTGTCCTATATCATTGCTGTGATCAGTTTTTGACTTAGCCTATACAATTCCTAATAATTATATGTCTAATATATTAGAGTTAAGATCTTTTGTACTTTATTATTATCAAGATTTGAAAACAAGAATGAAGATTCGCGTTCGGTCGTTTCGCGAAAGTTTGATTACTCCCTGATTTGCTGTTCCTGATTTTTGAAACCTCATATTCTTTTGAGTTGGATCGTCTAATAAATCTGTTTTTTATTTCTTTGGCGTTTTTATTTTTTTAATGATTTTTTCCTTTCTTTCTTTCTTTCTTTTTATTAATTTCTACAAATTAAGTACAAATTAATCTTAAAAATATGTTGAAGAGAATCAGAGAGTGCATACGATAGCCTCATAGCAAATTATGCGTGATATCCCTTCGTTACAACTAAATACACGTAAACCTAATTTTGTATAAACAAAATTAATTAATAAATAAACTAAATGTTGTAGAATCAAAATATGCTATAGACATTACAAAGAACATACATGTTAAATGATAATTTAACTGAAATAATTTTTATTGTAACTAGTATTAAAATATGTATGATGATTTGTATTGCTTAACGCCTTTATGCACTAAGGCTATTCGAGTTGATTAGTGGTGATAATATGACGATAAAGGACGATCACAAAAAAATATGCCTTATTCGGGATTCAAACCCACGTACTCGATGAGCGCCCTAATTGTATGTGCCACCGCGGACGTCGAGGGGGGGATAATTGATCGCATTCGATTGGTTATAAGATATAAGAAACAATTATCTGTTCTTGGCCTACCGTCGTCCAATGCAATATATCCAGCCAGCATAAGATTTAATGATCGAGTATTTGTTAAAGCCTAATAATCGAAGAGGATAGCAAGGATTTAAAAAATATATAATAGTATCATGTTTTAATAAACACCAAAACACATTTTCAATATCACAATAGTTACACTGCAATGTTGTGTTCCGCAATCCACGCAAGCGTGCTCCCTTTCATAAGCCATCTAACGCGCCATAGACAGTATAGGTGCTGTAGCCGAGTGGATAGAGCGTCTGACTCCGGAAGAAGGCATTGCGGGTTCGAGTTCGGCTGTAGTCAATAAAATTTAAATGTCTGATAATTCTTGTCTATATTCTATGTACTTATTCCCCTTCACATTAAATGTATAAATTGAGAAAGTGGCATCGCGTAATAAATAATTCAATTTTAAAATTTTGGCCCGTTTTATCTGTTGACTTCTTTGAGTGTCTACTAGATGGCGCTAGAAGCAATGCACGGGAAACACTGGGACGAGTGCGGGACCCGTGCGGGACCCGTGCGGGAAACTAGCGGGCAGACTATGGGACCCGTCCGGGACCATCAAGGGTAGGTCGCGGGCATGAGCGCGCGGGAAACGTTTGGGACGACTTCGGGACACACTGGGACGAGTGCGGGATGTCCCGTACGGGACCCGGTCGTGGCCCATAGGACACTTCCGTACGGGGCCCGTACGGGCTGCCCGTACGGGTCCCGCACTAGCGGCATTACGGGACAGACTTCGGGAAACGTGCGGGACACCGCAAAAAATGTTTGCTGGGAAGGGCGCTTTTTCCAGTTAGGTCTTATTGCGCCTCCTATGATATTGAAAGATGATGTAATGAGTGTTTGGTGGATTTGATAATTATATAGTTTTCTAAGTTTATAAAAGAAAAAAAAATAAGAAAAATAATTTTAATTTACATTTTTTTAATGTTTCGATGTGAATTAACATTCGTAAAATAAATTACTTTTCATAAGAAAGTTTAGGGGGTGTCTCCGTTGTCATATTTAAAGATAAAAGTTATTCCTATTATTGGAAGAGATCTAATTGCGTGCACAAGTCATACTTATTCCGGCCTGATACAACCAAAGTAAATCTATGAAGTTCAACTAAATGTTTTTAGTTTAATTATATAAAGGGCGCTTCAACCGTGAGGTCATAACGCGCAACTGAATGTTCAAACTCAGGACCAGACGAACACAAAGTATACGGCGCTCTGTTCAAACTGGAAGTAGAGTTAACACGGTATTGCTTGCGACTCTCACGCTACCGTGTGAATAAAACTTTTAAGTAAGGATGGCCGGTGCAGATTGTGTTAGTTAACTGATAAGAAGGTTTCTCAACTACCTCAAATTTTACCGCCCACCAAACCAACATCCAAACGTAGACAGAACTTTTTCTTTTGAAACCCAAACACTAATATTGATTAAATGACGACTGCGACGTAAAAGCCCCCCCCCCTTTCCTCCCCTAACCGTGGCTGGTTCTGATCAGCATGGGCTCCTTTCCCCCCCCCTAGGCTAGAGTGGTGCATTATGACCTAACGGTTGACGCGTCCTTAATCCAAATAAAAAACAAAATAAAAAACAAAAATTTCTTCCCGAATAAGAAAATGAATTGTAATTTAGTCCAGAGAAATAAAACACGACTTGGAAGGTGCGAATTGCGACCAAGACAAGACAAAGATGGAATTGGATGTTGTTTTATCAACAAAGCATTACCCACCGCCTGTTAAATACTCAATATTATTCTCCTACGCGGCTGCGCCGAATAACGCGTTTGTAGTTCACCGCACAAGAAAATAGTGCGCAATTGTTTTATGTAAAATTATCATTTAATATGACACTTATATAGTTGTCCCATTGCTGGTCCGAACAAGTATCCGTAGGGGGAGGGGTAGGTGAGGGGTTCTCACGCCGTGGTTGTCATTGGTTTTGTCATCGTTCTTGTTGTCATGGTTGTCGTCTTCTTTATATGAGATTATTTGGATTTAGGGCGCGTCAACCGTTCGGTCATAATGCTCCACTCTATCTTATTTTCTATGGATATGGGTAGGAGGGGTTCATGCTGGTCAGAACCAGCCACGGGACACAGACATGGTCACTCAAGAATGTTTTGTTCAGCGAGCTACACCCGAGAACGAAGGCTATCACGAAACCACCTCTGAGCGGCTCAGCAGCCAAATCAACGCAGAAGTGGGACCTGTACGATGCTATGCCTTTATGGATAAACATATCATACAAAGAAGGTGAATAGGTAGTCCTAAGTCAAAGGAATTATATTATTGTTTAACTACATTCGCATGTGAATGTTTTAAAGTCCTACCCGGCACCTCCACCAAACCAATGGTGGAGGTGCCGGGTCTCGGCGCGTATAAAGAGGATTGCGCGTACGCTACGCACTGCACAACAGTGTCAATATTTGTCTTTCAATTCTTAATTGGCAAAATTATTTTAAAAGTTCAGCTTTAACATTTGAGTGAGCATGCAAACAAGATATGATCAAACGATAAACTGCTGGCTCTCATTACTTCTTAAATCTTGTTCTAGCACTACATCAAACATGACACGGCCAAGTACTCATGTGGCCTTGAAAACCATGTCGGGTCGGGTTATCTTTACACTCATTGACGACGTGAGAAACTAGGGCGCAGGGCGCTTCAACCGTTAGGTCATAATGCACTACTCTAGCCTACGAGATATGGAGAGGAGGGGTCATGCTGGTCAGAACCAGCCACGGTTATAAGGGCAGGAGAGGGGGGTTCTTAGTATCACGTCGCTGTCGTCATCGACTTAGTCATCATCGTCGGGGAGGTCGTCAAGTAAAAGAGGAGGTTTCTTCGACGACGATTGCCAGTTCTCGCCAGTAGTTCGGTGAAAAGTATACTCCGCTCTTACTAGCTAATCTTTGCTAGGTGGACTTTATCTCTTGGATCACCTCTGACGACCAGCAGAGCCAGCTCTGGGACATTCTACCCCGGACGAGACTGGGGATATAAAGGTTACAATCATCAACGAAGGCCTGAGAAACTAGGGCGCTTCAACTGGTTTGGTCATATTGCGCCGTCTGTGACATTGAAAATTAATTAAATGATTTTTTGCTGTGTTAAACATTTATATAGTTTTCTTAGTTTATAAAGAAAAGAAAATGATGGAGATGATTGTAGAACAATACCAGAGTGTAATTATTTACCCGAGAGCATTGAGGAGGAAGAGGATTTAATACATTTAAAATGTAGTTTGACAACATGATAATAACATGCAGTGGCGCGGCGAACCATTCAATAGGGAAGCTAAGTAGCGTGCGCGGGAAGACTCCGGGTCACACTTGGTCACGTGGCCTAGGATAATAACCCGTCTTCGAACATTGCTCTACCGTATCTCCCGACTGAGACCAACATAAGGTATTTAAACCACACGACGACAACACCCAATATCTTCGCTATGTATTACAGACAATATAATATATTAAACAACTTATACCAAGTTTAAAATGAGAGCGAGTTTAATAAGTACGTGTAATTGCGATGTTGCCGCGCCGCTACGACACAATAGAAAGAGAGCGCGTCTCCACGCAGCAGAGTTTGTAAACGGTGACTTTTGAGCCGTCCTAGCAACGATGGCACATAGTACTTTTAAAGTTTTTCTGAATCGGCCTTGTTCATTCTGGCGTTGATCCGCGGGTGTTCGCACTTTCCATACCACTGATTGCAATACTTCTGTAATGTCCGGCGATAGTTATCAATCAGTCGATCAAAACTGATCAATAAGTATCGGGACACTGATAGACTATTTTTATCTTGAGGGAGTACTGTTTTGAGGAGGGTTATGAAGGTTCTACGTTACAATCATAACGCAATGATTAAAACTAACACTTTATAATAAAAAAGACACATAGAACACTTCATAATAATGTGATGTTAAATCCGCACACTTATTGCTTTATCCTGCAAACACTTCCATCTTACATGGTGGTCAAGATAAGAGAGAGTCAATAATTGCTAATCACACTGGATAACAATGGTGGGAGGAGAGGGGCGGCCCCTTCCTTGCCTAGCCTCAGTTTAGGTTCTCATCATGTTAAAGCATAGAGGTACAGTTTTGCATCAAACATACTTGAATGCAACACACATCTCCCATCTGTTGCAACAAGGCTGGAGTACTTGTGACGTTTACTGTACTGCTTACTTGGCAGTACCGAGTTACAGTAAGATAGATTACAAATCACGTCTGGCTATGATAGCAACCAGCCAGGTGCTTCGATTTGAAACTAACAATATTTATCATGAGAACAAATGGCCCCACTAGGTCTACCAATCATTGATAAGGTAAATCAATATTGATTGGAATCAATATTTATTTACCCATCAATGGTAACTGATCATGATTTGGACTGGCCAAATCCATGTCAGCTACTTTGGCTGTGACTAACTATGACTAGCACTGTTGATAAGTTATGCCTAAATACTATTGATTGATAATCAATAATCGAGAATTAATGATCGAGAATCCTCACCATATTACACTTCCTATTAAAAAATATCGTTCTTTGGTCGGTCATCGGTCACTCGTCTATTTCGTCGGGGCCTACATGGTTGGCTTGGTCGCTTTGTTTTAATGTCCCCCACTGAAAATAAGTTATATAACTGAGAGGGTAGACTCTAAATACGGATTTGTTTTTTTATTTATTTTCATGTATTGTAACACGCTAGAAAATGTGCTCCCCCCCCCTCCGAACCCTCCCTCCAACACCTTATTAATGAAACTTACCTTTTGAAGTCAATCGATCATTGTCAAGTCCATTTCCATAGCACATTCCATTCCCAACCAGTCTATAATGCCGTCCGCGGTGGCACATGTGATTAGGGCGCTGGTCTCAAGCGTATGGCACTACGAGGACGTGGGTTCGTATCCCGCATACACATTATGATGTTTTAGTAATCGTCCTCCATCGTCATCTATCACCACTCATCGTCCCGAATAGCCTTAGTGCATTAATATGAGACTTTAAGAAACAGAAATCATCAATGTATAAATCATCACTATAACCCTAGCTTCACATACAACGACAATCTAACACGATATAACACTAAAAACTGTCGCGACTCGCGATAACCCTAGCTGCACGCATATAACATAGCACAGTCCAGTAAGCACCATAGCAATGTCGTATTATTCAGTATATCGTCCCGATAAACCTTGTTGCACGCACGCTACTACAATAGCACACTGTCTATCACTTATCGTCGCACTAGACCTAGCTGCACGAACACTATGAACATAACACACGGTATAACACTAGACATCGTCGCGCTAGCTCTAGCTGCGACCTCCCTCGCCCGTGGAAGGTTCGTTACTGACTCTACGAAGCCTATACTTGTCAGATTGCCGGTGCATCAGTGAGTCATGTGCTGCACTCTGCCCGTAGAATGCACACTGCACAGGCGGATGCGATACTCTCACTAGCAGTGGCGTACACCCAAGTGATCGGGGGTTCGAATCTCATGACGCACACACAGTGGCGTAAACGCAGGAATATATATCGAAGGGGGGGGGGCATGTCCTTCACAATAATTGTGCCGCAGGTAATTTTATTATAAATACGAACCTTTTAAGTGGTTTTTAAGTGTTTTAGAAGGAGTTCGGGCGATTTGCAGAATGGAAAATGACTCCATAAATAAAGAGATGCATTTAACTTTATGCCTAAACCTAAATGACTTGGTTTGGTTCATTTGGATAAGGGCGCGTCAACCGTAAGGTTATGATGCTCCACATTTAGCCTAGGGGATGATGGGGAGGGGGGGCCCAATGCTGATCAGAACCAGCCACGGGTAAGGGGAGGAAGGATTTTTTTCACGTCGCGGTCGTCATCGTCTTCGTCATCGTTCGTTGTGTCATTGTCATCGTCGTCGGGGAGGTCGTCAAGGAAAAGGGGATGTGTCCCGACGACGATTGCCAGAGCTCGCCTTTAGTTTCGGGAAGTTATATAAGCTGATGTTTGCGAGGTGGATTTTTTCTCTTGAATCGCCTTGTACGACTGGCAGAGCCATGCTTTGGGCCAATCTACCCCGGGCCAAGGCGTTTTTTTAAAATTATATTTTTATTAAATTTTGTTAAAAAAATTACTGTGAATGACAAATTTAGAAAATTTGTCGCCGTTATCATATGATAACATGATGATGCCTTTGTAAATCAGTTTTTTAACTGAATAGGATACGTTAAATTAAAAATAACAAAATTAATAAATCAACTAAAATGTAATGCATACAGCCATAGACGCTATGTTTTATTGCGAGGGAGCGCCTCTTTGAATCATCTCTGCACAAACCGGGATCCGAACCTGGGACTCATAAAACATGTTTAACGAGACGAGTTCAGAATCGACCGTTCTTACTTCACTGACAACACAGTTTAATATCGATTAAGAAATAATTACTACTGTTTCTACTGACAGTTATCGGGTAGAAGCAACGACGACGACGTGAGAATCCAGGGCGCTTCAACCGGTTAGGTTATATTGCGCCGCCTGTCACATAGAGATACCATACTAGTACCTAGAGTCCCTACTCCCAACCGTCGAGCATGGGCCGCCATCGGCAATTTGAACGAGCAAAGATGTCGTCTGAGTGTGGCATGGCAGCGCGGAATTCAAACTGGCGGTTATAGTTATAGTTATAGTTAATGTTGAATCATATATTTTTTTAATAAAAGATTGTAATGTGTTGTTTATTGTCACTACGGGCACTGTAGCAAAGATAACACTATGTGACAAAAACTTCCCTCCCCCCAAGATAGCAAAGATAGATAGTAAATTCAAAATAACTTACTCTAAGAATAAAAAAATTCGCTTAAGAATTAAAATAATAACTTTACATATTAATAACTATGTCAGATATAAATTTAAAAAAAAATGTAATTAGAGTTTACCCACTCAGTTATATAACTGATTTTCAGTGGGGGACAGTATATCAAAGCGACAAAGCTAACCCTGTAGAAACCATTAAAAATTAATTTATTTTATTTATTTTTTAATTTAATACATTAGTTAGTTAATTAAAAATTAACAAAACCATTTTATGTAAATTAATCCAGAAATTACAAAATCCATTCCAGCGGGGTATCGAACTCCGGTTTTCCGATTGCCGGTCGTGTGCTTTACACCTAGGCTATACAAGGACGGTTAACTTCTTAACATCTGGATTGTTGGTGCATTGTAGATGATCAACATAAAATCTATTACATCTTGACCTACGGGAGTGTTTCCCGATTAATGAAATTGAGAAATAAAAAACCAAATTAATTTCGCAAATGATTTTCGAGACATATGAACATAATACAAATCTCCACAGTGATATAGTGTGGCTCGTTGGTCGTGTGGTTAGCGTCTCTCCTTCAAATGCAGGCGGTCCAGGGTTCGATTCCCGTTATAGGCAGAAGTTTTTAAACTTCTGATTAGGACTTAAGTTCATCAGTTCTTGGCTTCGAAATTTGTGAACGGTGATTTTGGAGCCGTCCTAGTAACGAGGCACACAGTAGTAAATTCAAAGTTGTTCTGAATCGGCCTTGTTGATTCTGGCGTTGATCCGCGGGTGTTCGCACTGTCCATACATTTATCGCGTAAAAATTGCAGCCAGGCCTAGACCTATGGGTGGGGGGAGGGAAGTTATTGTCGCATAGTGTAATCTTTGCTACAGTGCCTATGATGAGTAATGACTATAAACAACCCATTACAATGTTTTATTCATTCATACATTATATGATTCAACATTAAAAAGATCAGTATCCAAGCCGATAAACATATTGTTCAGTACGTAAAAACTACAACTAGTTTGAATTCCGCGCTGTTTGATGCCACACAAAGAAGACATCTTCGCTCGTTCAAATTGCCTTGAATCCCGGATATGGTGGTGACTCTAGGTACTTATGGTATCTCTATGGCATGTCATATTAGATGTTTATGAATAGAATGAGTTTATGGGGTGATTGATGATGATACTCTTCTCTTAGTTTATAAAAGAATAAAAAATGTGATGGAAATAGCAAAAGAAAAATATTTATTTGAATAAAAGTGTTCTAAATGTGTTGGATTTGAATTACATTTGGTTTAATAAATTACTGTGAATGAGAAGTCTAGATAATTTGTCAATGTCATCATATAAAAGAAGTTCTTCATAATGATTGGGAGAATAACCCGAAGCACATTTACCATTCTTTAGCAGACTAAATTAAGACTGATCATCCCACTATTCACTGACAACACATTTCTAAACAATAAAGAACTAATTATTATCTAGTTTCTTCCGACAGTTACAGGTTTAAGATAAACTGAATAATTCACTTTCACAGTTACATTCCTTACGATGAGTACTTTTATTTTATGCTCCAAGACAGTTATCTCATTTATTACCTCGATAACACACCCGACCATCTGTCTGTATTAAGCTACTTGCTGCCCTCGCCTAGGTACACTAGTCTAACGACGACGTGAGAAACTAGGGCGCTTCAACCGGTTAGATCATATTGCACCGCCTGTGATATTGAAAGTTAGTGACATGAGTTAATGGTATGTTCGATGATTATATTGTTTTCTAAGTTTATAAATGAATATAAAATTCGTTTTTATCCCTTAAACATTTCCTTTACAAGGACTCACCGTAGAGGTTTCTAGGGTTTCCTGAACAATTCTCATGGACACATTTAAATACACATGAACTATTCAATAATTTTAATAAGTTCACATTCGAAATGATGAAGGCCTACTTTATAAAATTTCGCCTCTGTTTTGATATGTATTCCATCTAGCTAGAAAAATAAATCGTTTGAGATGAAAACTATTTTCTATTATCTCACATATTAAATAATCAATTTGGAACGATTTTACCATAACGTTTAATTTAAAATTTTATTTATTTGGATTGTAGGCTGTTTATAGTATTTACATATTTATGGTTATTGATTAATGTTCATTGATTATAATGAGCAACGTCTAAAACACATTAAAAATCCGATCTTTGTTCCCAGGAATGAGAAAAAACTCTGTGTAAGTTTTGATTAATTAATTAACCACATGAGAAATAAGTTGCGTCATTCAATCCCCCCTTTACATCGTGTTTTATTTCCACCTCGCCACCAACGAGTGAAGACTAGAAGAGTTGTAGCTTCATTTGATAAGTTGATGATTCGGGTAAAGATTCATTTCCCCTCCTGTTTATATTTTGAACTCCCATTTAATAATCGATTTTTTTTCATGAGGATTTTTTTTATTGCGTGAGAAAAAATGTTTTGATCGTTTTTCAAAGAACGTCTGTGAAGATGCATCAATCAATCTAGAGTGACTGTCAGCCTGTCTGACTGACTGTCTGGGATTAGCTTCCGACGCGCTCGTGTTTCAAGGACATAACCCGATAGCTTCCCAGCGTCGCGACGTTGATTTCAATCTAGTTCCCGTTCCAGATGTCAAGAGTGGATTCAAGCAAAGATTGTTGGATTTGCGACAAGCATCTTGGGATGTGTTGCAAAATAACAAATTGCGTAGTGTGATGCCCACATTGGCTAACAAAATTCGTCCACCTACGTCTCGACTCTCACGTAGAGAAGAGGTGGTATTGTCTAGACTTCGTATAGGGCACACACGCCTAACACACGGATATCTCTTAACCAAGAAAAGGTTATTCCCATATGTGGCACATGTGATGTCCCTTTTAAACCGTACACATATGCTAGCAGAAATGTCCCAAATATATCCTTGCGATGTTTGATCCTCCCAATCATATGAAGAACTTCTACATATGAAACGGCGAAAATTTTCCAAATTTCCATCCAAGTATTATTTAACAAATTTTAAGTAACTTCTACACATTTTTTCTTTTCTTTATTTTCATTTACATACAAAACTTTTATTTTGTATTACTTTTTCTTCATCTTAAATTTATTTTTTTTTTAAACTTAGAAAACAATCTATCATCAAACATACCTGCTTTAATCTTCTAATTTACTTTCATTCACGGCGGCGAAATAGACCTACCGGTTGAAGCCCCCTAGTTTCTACGTCGTCGTCGCCGATAGTTTAAAGTTTTAATCTAGGTTTTATATCTTATTATTGATTGGGAGTAATCCCATTAAGTTATAAAAATCTTTAAGTAAAGCTTTGCGCCCTTAAAACTGATTTCAGCGGAGGACAACAAATTAAACTTATAACATCAGGGAGACAACATAAAAACAAAAGTTTGGCAAAGTTTACAATTTTACAAACTTAAAAGATAAAACCTTACGACACGTAAGAAAACTAGGGCGCTTAAACCCGGTTAGGTCAAGGGCCCGCCTGTGATTTGTCAGGTTTTTTAAGGGGTTTTGGAGTTTTTAATTGGTTTGGAAGTTTTATATAAGAAACAAAAATAAAATATGAAGTAAAGCAAATTAAAAATTTTTTTTTTAAATTTATGGATGAGCGAACCAAGACTTCAATTTCACTGACCCCACAAAAAACTTTACTAGGGGTTTTTTTTCTTTTTTTTCTGTTTTTTCGCTTCTACCAGCAAAAGGCATATGCAATCTTAGAAAATTATAAGGGGCTTTTAAAAATTTTCCCAACTTAGACCTGCCAGTTTTTTATCAATCGGGAAATATTTCCAGAAAAATGTACTCTAACGTTTTTTTTTTTTATTTTTTGCGATATTTTGTGCCATTTAGGCCCACTGACCAAAAAGGGGGGGGCTAAAACGTTCTATTTTTAAAAGGACATTAAGGTTATGGTGATATATTGCTTTTTTAAAAAAAATTGAAAAAAGTTACCCAAAAATATAGAATAAAGGTTTTAAAATGAGTTTTTTTGAGGTTTATCTAACAATTAAAAATAACAATGAAACTTGACAACAAACACCTTTAATGCATTTTAAAAGCACTTTTAAAAGGGAAAAATGGGGCCTACCAAAAAAAAATACAAAAAGCTTATCCATAACCGACTAAAAAAAAAGCGTTTGCAAAACGACCCAATAAAAAAATTAAAAATTTTTTGTGAATTAAAAATGGTTAGTTGAAATTATTTATATGATTTTTTTTTCCGTTTATTTTTTTTTTTTTTGGATTAGGGCGCGTCCCCCCTTAAATCATAAGCACCCGGGGATGGAGAGGAAAGAGGGGTTCTCAAGTCGTCTTTGTCTTCGTCATCGTTCGTGGTGTCATGGGGCGTCTCATGGAGAACATCTCTAGTGAATGGGGAGAATTCCCGACACGACGCAGGAGCTCGCCTCTTTTCTTTAATTTTAATTACTCCACTCCATACCCCTGATATTTGCAGATGGATTTGTCGCTTCCCCCGCCTTCTACGATCAACAGTCCCCTACTCTGGTTCAAATTTCACTCCGTGGCCCAGACGTTGGTAACACCCTGGGTTGTATACTACTGAAAGCTGGCAATACACTGATGGTATGAAGACGCACAGAAGAGTAAATATGTACATGAAACTCGTGCGGGCAACTAGGCGGAGAAGACGGCATTGAATTCTACCTTGGGCCCAACGGGGGTACCCACCCTGGGTTTTATACTACTGAAATGCTTGAATACACCTGATGTGATTGAAACGCACGAAGAGGAAATATGCATTGAAACAGTCACGCGGGCAACTAAGGGCTAAGAAGGCGGCATTGATTCTACCCCGGGCCCAGAGGGGGTAACTACCCTAAGTTGTATACTACTGAAAGCTAAATACACGCTATGGGAATGAAACGCAAGAAAGGAAATATGCATTTTAAACGTCACGGGGCAACTAGGCGAAGAAGGACGGCATTGAATTCCTACCTTGGGCCCAGCGGGGGTACACCCTGGGTTTATACTAGCTGAAAGCTTAAATACACCTATGGTGATGAAACGCAAGAGCAAAGAGGAAATATGCAATTGAAAACGTCACGGGGGAAATAGGCAAAGAAAGGACGGCATTGATCCATACCCCGGGCCCAGAACGGGTACACCCTGGGTTTAAACTACTGAAAGCTTAGAATACGACCTGATGGTAATGCAACGACAAGAAAGGAGATATGCATTGAAAACGTCCAACGGGGCAACAAGGCGAAAGAAGGACGGCATTGATTCTAACCCGGGCCAGACGGGGGTAACACCCTGGTTGTATACTACTTACTGAAAGCTGAAATACACCTGATGGTAATGAAACGCAAGAAAGATGAAATATGCATTGAAACACTGTCTCTGGGGCAGACTAGGCGAAGAAGGAACGGCACTTGATTCTATCCCCGGGCCCGACGGTGTAACACCCCTGGGTTGTATACTACGAAAGCTGAAATACAACCTGATGGTAATGAAACGCAAGAAGAGGAAATATGCATTGAAACGTCACATAAGCACTAGGCGAAGAAGGACGGCATTGAGTCTATCTACCCCGGGCCCAGACGGGGGTAGCACCCTGGGTTGTATTCACCTGAAAGCTGAAAATACACCTGATGGTATGAAACCAGAAGAGAAATTTATTTCATTGAAACGTCCACGGGGCAACTAGGCGAAGAAGGCACGCCATCGATTCTACCCCGGGCCCAGACGGCGTGTAACGACCCTAGGGCTGTATACTACTCAAGAGCTGAAACACACCTGATGGTAATGAACGCAAGAAAGGAAATATGCCATTGAATCCGTCACGTGGCAACTTAGGACGACCGAAGGCGGCATTGATTCTAACCCCTGGCCACTAGACGGGGGTAACACCACTGGGTGTATACTGTCTGAAGCTGAAAATACACCTGATGGTATGAAACGCAAGAAGAGGGAAATATGCAGTTGAAACGTCACGGGCGCACTAGCGAGGAAGGACGGCATGATTCTACCCCGGGCCCAGACGGGGGGTAACACCCTGGGTTGGAATCTACTGAAAGCTGAAATAACACCTGATGGTTATGAAACGTCAAGAAGAGGAATATATCATTGAAACGTCCACGGGGCAACTAGTCGAAGAAGGACGGCATTGATTCTAACGCGGGGGCCAGACTGGGGTAACACCACTGTTTTGTATACTACTGAAAGCTGAAATACACTATGGTTTTATGAAACGCAAGAAGAGGACAATATGCATTGAAACGTCACGGTCACGGGGCAACTAGTCGAAGAAGGACGGCATTGATTCTACCCCGGGCCCGGACGGGGGTAGCACCACTGGGGTTGTATAGCACCTGAAAGCTAAAATACACCTGATGGTAATGAAACGCAAGAAGAGGAAATATGCATTGAAACGTCACGGGGCAACTATAGGCGAAGAAGGACGGTGTTGATTCTATATCGGAGAGCGTTTTAAAGAATTCGTGACACGACGACGTGAGAAACTAGGGCGCTTCAACCGGTTATGTCATATTGCTCCGCCTGTGATATTCAAGGTAATACAATGAGTTTATGCCGGGTTTGATGATTATATTGTTTCATAAGTTTATAAAATGAAATAAAATACTGTAGATAATAAAAGCTTAACAAGATTAATTTATTTGAATTAAATATTTTTCTTGAAATATTGTTAAAGTGAATTAAATTTGTTAAATAAATTACTATGAATAACGATTAATTAAGAAAGTTTGTAGCCGTTAGATCATGATAATACTTACTTCTTAGATTCATAGCATTGATATTAATCATGTTTGTAGTAAGGCTAGATCCGCAGTCTTGGTCCACTTTCGTGAAATAATTGTTGGAAGCAATCTTGAAATTCTGTTTGGCATGTTCTAAGTAGATGAGGGTGGATTAGAAGCCAAATATTTTTATTTAAAGTTGTCCGTCATTTGACAGTGAGCATATAGCTTGTTACCCAAATTCTTACTAATTTTTCTAATGCAATAACTTCTTATTGTTTCTGTTTTGTGCATTCCTATGCTGCAACAAAGCTAAACCATATCACACAATGCAGTAAAGTCATTATTGCATGTGAAAAAAGCTTAAACCTTAAATCTTCAAATCGCCCTTTTGATTGGTAACAACTTGACGTTTAAATTTGCGATACGCTTTGCGCCTTTGCGGAGGTAATTAGAGACGGCGGTCTAGCTACTATACATGTTTAATATCTATAATTGCACGAGAATAAAATTGGTGCGCAAGCAATCATATTGGTGCATTCTGCTAGCATCTGATAAACAGTTAAAGGACATTACATGTGTCACGTTTTCCTTGACGACCCCTTGACGAAAATGACGACAATTGACACCACGACGATGACGAAGACCATTACGACCGGCGACGTGAGAACCCCCTTTCCTCCCCTTAACCCCCGTGTCTCTGGTTCTGACCAGCATGGTCCCCTCCCTCCCCCCTCCCCATAAGGTTAGAGTGGTGAATTTACTGACCAAACGGTTGCTGCGTCCTTAATAAAAATAAATAAATAAAATAAAATAGGTACAATTTTTTCTCTTGGTTACGAGATATCCTTAAGTTAGACTTGTGTGGCCTATTTCGATTTCTGGACAATACAAACTCTTCTCTAGTGAGATGTCCGACACGGTAGGAGTGACGAATTTTTTTAGCTCAGTTTGTGAATCACATTAGGCCAATTTGTGGTATTTTTGCTCCATATCATAGAGATGCTTTCCGCAAACGCGCAACAATTTTTGCTTGAATCCACTCTTGACATCGGGAACGGGAACTAGATTGAATCAACGTCGCGGCGCTGGAAAGCTTCTTAGTAGCCCGATCAGCGTCGTTATTTCCCTCTATTTTACTTGTTTATTTCGATTAAAGACGCGTCAACCGTAAGGTGTCCAAAATGCACCACTCTAGCCTAGGGTATACGGGGAGGAGAGCCCATGCTGGTCGACCAGCCACGGGTAGGGGGGGGGGAAGAATTGTCCACTTTCCAAGGTGCAGTGAGGGACGTCTCCCCAAAGCGCAGAGTGTTGGAGAAGTTGAAGACGTAACATGGTGTTTCAAAGAATATTAATTATATAAGGTTAACTAATTATAATCCTTCAATAATAGTAATTAGTAAATGTAGTTAAAGTCCATGTATTTACATAGGCAATGTGAAACATTTAAAACGCCCGACACAACGAAGTCAGAAAACTATAAGGGCGCTTCAACCGGTCAGTATAAATAGATTACATTTTGTAGGATGCTCCGATGTAGGGTATACACCATCAGATTTAACCGGTGTGCCCTCTTCAGGTGCGTAACGGTATTGCTATAAGCATTGTAAAGCGATGTCCGAGGGCTATTGGAGGACCAATACATTGCATTTTGCCTTAAGAACTGAGGAACACTAAGAAAAAACACTTCAATCAGGATTGCCGGTCTCGACGGGATTCGAACCCCGTACGTCCACGAATCAAAGCGTGCGCTTAGCGCTCGAGCCAACACTGTCGGTAAACCGGTAGAGGTCATATTGCGCCGCGCCTGTTTATGTAAATTGATTAGATGCGTTATGGTGTGTTTTACTACTATATTGGTTTTCACCACTAAGTGTATATATAAGATATAAAATAAATGGTGATGAGAGTAATAGCAAAACAAAAATTGTTTTGTGTAAATGGAAAAAAAAAATGTGTAGGCCTAGGTTGACATTAAATATTGTTAAATAAATTAATGAGAAATTAGGAATTTTTGTCGCCTTTATCATATTATGTAAGTTCTTCTTATGATTGGAGATATCAAATTGCGTGCGCAAGGCATCATCATTTTTGTACATTCTGCAGCATCTGATGTGGTTAAAGGTACATCACATTGTCACATGGACACAAACATTTTCTCTAGTTAAGAGATAATCCGTGAGTCAGACGTGTGTGGCCTACACTCACTACCTCCTCAGTTAAAAAGTTTTAATAATAAGTTTGTTTGATAACAAATTTATTCTATAAAAACTAATAAGATGTGGGGAGTGTTGTTGTGGGTACAAATTTACTGGTCTCTGTTTTATCACATGGTGAAACGTGGAACATACCCTGTGCTTATCAAACAAGATATTTGTTCAGGTGTGGCTCACGATTTGAACTTACTTTTAGGTAGCGTACATCGACGACCTACGTGAGAATCCAGGAGCGCTTCAACCGGGTTAGGTTATAGTACGCCGCCTGTGATAGGTGTTTTTTTAATATTGCGTTTGTTGTTTGTTTGATGTATTGATTTCAACGCTTAATGACAGATAATTAGTGATGGAGATGGGAGATGTTATAAAGCAAAAGATATAAGTTATTTGAAGGAAAAATAAGTGATTATGATGTTTGAATTTTCAGGTTTGGTCTGCTACAAATTGTTTGCCATTTATAGTTCGTCACTTTTTCAGGTGCTCGACGTCAAGGTCCAGCAGTGGCCAGAAGTGCCGGCGAGTAGCAATCACTTTACCATTACTAAAGTATAGTCGGGGTTCAAGTAGGAGATTAAGAAAGGTTTGTCCCGTTTATATTTACATAATTATGGGTAGAAGGTGTCATATGATCAGGGAGAGATCTATTGCAGTGCTCCACAAGGAACATATTCATGCTTGATAAAACTAAAGTAAAACTGTGTGTATCAACTTAATGTTTTACAGATTATTTGTATTAAGGGCGCGTCACCGTGAGTCATAACGCGCAACTGAATGTTCTAACTTCAGGACCAGCGAACACAAAGTATACGGCGCTCTGTTCAAACTAAAGTAAGTTAACACGGTATTTGCTTGCGACTCTCACGCTAACCGTGTGAATTAACACTGTTAGGTAAGGATGGCCGTGTAGGTGACTAACCATGTAATTAGGGTGATAGTAACTGATAAGGTTTCTCAACTTCATAATTGGGAAACACACTCCCGTAGGTCCTGATACCCCGCTGAGATAGATTTGGTTTAATTTCTGGATTGATTGTCCTATGATAAGGGGTAATGCCCGAGGGCTGTTACAGAGACTCACTACCAGTCATTCGCATTAACTACTGAAGAAAAACCTCGGGGAAAACTTTCTGTCAGATTGCCGGTGGTGGGATTCGAGCCCCGTGACTCCCTCATCAGAGTCTCACACTGCTACGTATGACTGTCCTCTTTGCTCAGAGTTAGAGTGATCTCGGAATAAACTTGCGACTCGCACGCTACCTGGTGAGGATTGAGAGACTAAGCGTGCTTCGAAGGAACAAAACTCTAAAACTAAACTTTGCACACGTATCTCGTAAAGTTTGCACTGTATGAAATAATTCAGCCCATTCATGCACGACGCCGTGAGAACAAGGGCTCTTCAATCAGTTAGCTCATATTGCGCAAGACAGTGGGTTATTTGTTTAGTTAACTGAGTATTATGTTTGCTTGATGTTTTTGTTTTTGGGTAAGTTAATGAAAGAATCGAATATTATAGAGAAGATAGTGATTGCAAAAGAAAAGTTTTTTAGTTGATTAAAAAAAAGTAAATTTAATTAAAAAAGGTGGCACTGTGTTCATAAATGTTTAAACAATTTGGGTCAGGACAAATCAACGAACCTTTCACGTCTTGTTGTCTACTGAATTGAACTGAAACCGTGGACATATGAAACAAGACAAGATCAAAGACTTAGATTGGAAGAATTTGTTTGTATTATTTGGATTAAGGGCGCGTCAACCGTAAGGTCATAATGCACCACTCTAGCCTTGGGGAATATGGGGAGGAAGGGTCAATGCTAGTCAGAACCAGCCACTTACTAGCTGATGTTTGCGAGGTGGAATTTTTCTCTTTTTCCATTTTTTTCATAATGTAGAAGAGTTAATATAGCTCTCTTGAAAGCAGACACGGCAAGACCTTGTATTTCATCGGACAGTGAATAGTTCCAAATTTTGGCAGCTCGTCAGTGGTTCGGGCAAATGGTGGCGTGATGGACTGGGCCAGGTGACGTCTTGAAACTCGAAGGTTCCAAGATTCCAAGACACCCGATGAAATGGGTCAAGGTCCACACAGCCTGTCAACATCGTTTTGAAGAACAACACGTCCACTTGCTTCATGAGATGCTCAACGGTGGTAAGGCGACATTTGACCACGACGCTCAGAATCACTATAGGCTCCTTTGTATCTCATAATATGTCTGGAATATGATAGGAATAAAATAATAACTTATTCCGATTTCCATCTGCCTCATATTTTAATGTGATATTTCAAAACATTTTAAAGGATTTCTCAATTATTTCCTTCACATTGCCGTTTTATTAAAAGGTCATTGTGCAGAAATATGGCATTAAAATATAACTTATATGTCAATTGCTGGTCATGTTCGGTTTTAATCTAGAGACATGAACATGACACAAAAACAGACAGACGGACATAAAATTGATGCTTACTGAGAGATTTGTACCCCGAACCCAGTAAAGAATATAACCCCCCCCACCCCCCTCCCCCCGCTCAGGACGGAAGCAATCAGTGTGATGGCTAGTTATCCCGGCATGCAACGCGTGCCCTACACTACGCACTTCCCAGGCCGAGGTCCGTTCTCATCCCACGGGAAACAGGAAGAATAACAGGGATCTACAATCAATGATTTGACCCTGACAAGGGTAACGTGTTGTACGGTCCTCTCTTCGAGCTGGATGATATGAATGAAGAGAGAGTGTTTTCTCCCAAGTGAAACCGCGGCCACGATGCAGAGTAATACATACAAACGACGACCACGTGAGAAACTAGGGCGCTTCAACCGGGTAGGTCAGATTGCGCCGCCTGAGATAATTTAAGTTATTGATATGAGTTTATGGTGTGTTTGATGGTTTTATTGGTTTCATATTGTTTATAAAAGAAAAGTGTAAATTTTGATTCCATTAGATTTGTATAAAGAGCGCGTCACCCGTTAGGACAATATTCACCGTTGTAGCATGGGGGATGTGGGGAGGAAAGTTCAGAGGAAAGTTCAATGCTGGTCAGAACCATGGCCACGGATTAGGGGAGGAGAGCAGGGGGGGGGAGTTGTCACATCGTGCTCATCATATGATAATTCGAGATGTCATGCCTTGATTTCCAGTCAAAGTGTGTTGGGTCAGTCCCATAGATGAGTTAGATTACTTCACATGTTGGAAAGGCTGATTAGTTTGCAATTGTTGGATTTTATTAATGAGATTAGGAGATGTCAAGAAGACGATGTAATAAGATTTATTTAGTTCTCCTCCTTTGTAAATCTGTTTTTATAACTGAATAGGATAGACGTTAAATAAATAAATAAAATAAAAATAAAAAAGACGACTGCGAGAGCTCGCCTCTAGATTCGGAAAGTAATATAGTACCTTTCATGGATTTTGTCTTTATTTCATTTGTTTCATTTTTAGCTTCGTACTGCTGCTGCTGGGTAGGAGGGGGTTGGGGGCTCTTCACCCCCAACAACAAAGATAGTTCCTAAGCCCCAGATCGTAGGACTTGTCCATCACCTATTATATTACTTGTTAATTTGTTACTATTTCATAACGTGGTTTTAAGAGGTATGACTTAGGCAATAGGCATAGCAAGTTAAGACACTTTGTGACTCCCCGGGCCTCTTGACCCTTGTCTAACCTTCTTACCACAAATACACCACTTCATGTTTTACATTGCTAGCACCCATGTTTATTGATTGACCCCTAAATTACTTTGTGTGGTAATTCAACACACAAACACTCTTGAACATCCAAAAATTATGGATTTTATTTGTTATTACTTTTGTACATGGGATATATATTTTTTTATTACTTATTGCCACCAACAACAGAGGTACCTCCACAAGTGCGATATGGGCATTACATAAAATTAAATAATATTTTTGTTTATTTCGATTAAGGACGCGTCAACCGTTAGGTCATAATGCACCACTCTAGCCTAAGGGGGGGGGGAGGAGGGGCCCATGCTGGTCAGAACCAGCCACGGGTAAGGGGAGGAAGTGGGGTTTCTCACGTCGCGGTCGTCATCGTCTTTGTCATAGTTCGTTGTGTCATTGTCATCGTCGCCGGGGGTCGTCAAGGGAAGGGGGCAAGGTCCCCGACGACGATTGCCAGAGCTCGCCTCTAGTTTCGGGAAGTAAGATACTCCGCTCTTTCTAGCTGATGTTTGCGAGTTGGACTTTTTCTCTTGAATCGCCTTTTACGATTAACAAAGCCATGCTCTGGGCCAATTCTACCCCGTGCCCAGACGGGGGACAAAATTAACTAATAATAAAGCACAAAAAATAAAAATGATATCAATATCAATATTTATTAAAGCATGTCATACAAATTCTTAATGTGTAAAATGTATTTCTGAAACCAAGACCAGTTCCCTATTAATGTTATGGTTTCTTGGTCTCAAGTTACAAAATATACCTCGGATTGATCCCGGGTGTCCCGTGTTCCCGGTGCACACCTTGGACGCAGGGACACGTAGCATGCGGCCACAAAATATACGACGTGAGAAACTAGGGCGCTTCAACCGGGTAGGTCACATTGCGCCGCGTGTGATATTGTTAGTTATTGAAATGAGTTTATGGTGTGTTTGAGGATTATATTGTTTCCTACGTTTATAAAAGAAAAACAGTATGGCAATGATAGTAATAGCAATAGAAAATTATTCATTTAATAAATAAGATAAAATAAATAAATTCTTATTTAGAGTCTACACACTCAGTCACATAGTTAATTTTTCAGTGTGGGACATTAAATTTAAAGCCGACCCAGCCAACACTGTAGACGCCAACACCATTGACGAGCGAACAATATACAAGGAGAGAGAGTGGTAGTTAACTCCGATCCATCAAGCTGGACACGATTCCACCCGCGGAGAGCGCCAGAATCAACAAGGCTGATTCGAAACAACCCTAGAATTTATTGCTTGCCTTGTTGCTAGGACGGCCCCTAAGTCAACGTTTATATATTCCGTTAGCTGTTAGCAAATAGCTATTCGCTCGGCCAAGATGCATCCGACGTATATGAAACTTTGCAAAGTTGTCAATCTAGGTGCCCGTTAGGGCGCCGCAGCCAAGCCGCGGTGCGCTACACACTCAAGCACCTTATACACCAAGCAGAGTTGGGGTGATTTCGAGGTGTTACCCAGCCGTCATGTAACGTGATGTGAACTTGAAAACTATCACAATCGAGGGGATTTAGGTACCTGACAACACATGCCAAATTTTATTGGGGTACGATTATTCCTTCTTGGTGAAAAAATGGCTTGAAACATGCTCAAAATCACTTTAAGGATGTTAGCTACTGCTACTGCTACTACTACTAACATCTAATACGTCGGCCCGCGATTCTGACCAGACGGGTGGGGCTACAATGTTCATATTTTACATGGACATTAAGGTTATAGTAATATAGTCTCTTTTGAAAAAAAAAAGTTGAAAAAGTTTGCTGGAAGGCTTCCAAATAAAGGTTTTAAATAAGCCTTAAACACTAGGCATACAATCAACAAGTAACCATAGTTACTTGACACTTGTTGACGGTATAAGCAGAGTTAGGCGGGAAAAGTGCGATACGTAAACAAATGGAGGACATTTTAAATTTTGCTTCTATGTGTGAAATGAGCAAAGTTGTCATTATACTCTCATAAAACAAATCAGAAACCGTCCCTGACCTAGGCCCAGATGTAGAAAATTATATATAATACAACAGTGTAAGTCTAAAGTTCCATTAGGCTATAGGACTAGCTAAAATTATTACGTACATTACATGTTTGGACAAGCCTAGCCAACCCTAGGCCAGCACAACATTGTTCTGACCATAGATACTAGTATGTTCTGACACACTTCCCGCACAAATAACTAGTTTTGATTACTAAAAGCCTAATGCAGATAAACAATAGTATGATTGTCCACCAAGGCTATACAAAAATGTTCGGAAATAATACACATATTCTTTTCTTTTTAGCCATGTTGAGCCATGATCAAAGTCAGCTTGCTACTACACACAATGTCGAAGCAAGGTGTCGAATATGAGCGTGATCATCTGTTTGTTTACATAATTGCAGCAATCAAATCATTTCATGCAACTCGTCTTTCGATTGGCCCGCGTTTATGAAGGCACTGCCATCTAGAATAAATATAGAACGTTTTCGAGCTCTTGTCTGGATTTCGTGAACCTCACCCCACGTAAATAACAGCAATACTCTTTCAACTCACAACCCATGACGTTTTCCACGATACCGTTCAAGAATACCAATTCCTTCGAAAACGAAAACGACTTCGTTTTCTAATTGCGTTTTCAACGCATCTCCCACGAACTCAAGAATGGGGGTCCAGTCTTATACCGTCGTTATACCAAGGTTATACCACCTATACCCAGGATGTACATGAATCCGGGTCTAGATATTTTACATCCTTTTGTTATTGCTAAAACCATAGAAATTAAATCAACTTGATAAAATTATAATATTTTAACAAATAATTTTACAATGGAACTTGAAAAAAGTAATGAGATCACACAGATAACAAAAACTTGTAGAAATACAGCCAAACCTTACACACTCAAAAGAAATGAGATCTAAAAAAAGGGCCAAGCTCATCTACCCTTCAACATTTGAGCATTCGTAATTCATAAACGTACACAGCATCCTTGAAAAGCTTGGCAAAATATAATTTGCATGATATTACGTTTAAATTAATTAGAAAAAAGAACTTGGTTGAACTATTACGTTTAAATTAATAATTGCAAATTCTATTTTGCCAAGCTTTTCGAGGATGCTGTTATGGGACACTGTACGTTTATGAATTAAGAATGCGCAAATGTGGAAGGGTAGATGAGCTTGGCCCTTTTTTTAGATCTCATTTCTTTTGAGTGTGTAAGGTTTGGCTGTATTTCTACAAGTTTTTGTTATCTGTGTGTAAAGCATACATCGACAGCCCTGTTGTCATAGATTTTCCAAATCAGTCAGAAAAAATCCCGAATATAGTCAATTTTGGAGTTTTTAACAAAATCAAAATTCGTAAAAACTAATTTAATATTTATAAATTATTTTAAAACAAAATTTAAAAATGTGTTACTGCAGAGCCGTATAATTCCACATTTGTGACATATGTTCAAAATTTTAGACACCTGTGGTGTCAGTTGGCCGAGCGAACAGCAATTTGCCTAAAACGCATGTCCTATACTCTCTTAAAGCGGGGTACGAACCCTGGACCATCTGCATTGCAAGCAGAGACTCTAACCACAAGACCAACGACCCCACAATACTGAGATACAACAACGAGCCACAGGAACATTTATGACCCTGGGTGTACGAGAGGAGAGGCTCAAGTTTCTTTTGAATCGCCTTTTACGATAAGCAGACCCCTATGAAAAATAACTACGTTATAACAACCAAATAAAGCTTCGAAAAATAACTAGTCGTTTTTTGAGTTATAAAACCCGAATGTTTTTTAAAAAAACTTTTTGAATAAACTTCTTGTAAAAACTCCGGAAAAACTTTTGGTTTATTTGGATTAAGGACGCGTCAACCGTTAGGTCATAATGCACCACTCTAGCCTAAGGGGGGTGGGGAGGAGGGGCCCATGCTGGTCAGAACCAGCCACGAGTAAGGGGAGGAAAGGGGGTTTCTCACGTCGCGGTCGTCATCGTCTTTGTCATCGTTCGTTTTGTCATTGTCATCGTCGCCGGGGGGTCGTCAAGGGAAGGGGACAAGGTCCCCGACGACGATTGACAGAGCTCGCCTCTAGTTTCGGGGTGTAAGATACTCCGCTCTTACTAGCTGATGTTTGCGAGGTGGACTTTTTCTCTTGAATCGCCTTTTACGATTAGCAGAGCCATGCTCTGGGCCAATTCTACCCCGGGCCCAGACGGGGGAAAATACGTGAGAAACTCCCGAAAATATCTTCGAACAAAACTACGAAACTAACTACCGAGCGACGTAGCGCGTCGTTCATTACAAAACATGTTCATAAAAACTAACAACCCAGACACTGCACAAAGTAGCGTGCGGTGGACTATTTCCTCGCATTTAACGAGTAGCAGAGAAATGCTCTGGGCCGAATTTTTCTTCGGGTTCAGAAAGGGGTCCTAGAGTTTATTTGTTTGAAGACTATTTTTAAGTTTGTCGCCATTATCATAGCCTATGAGAAAAGTTATTTTTATGATTAAGATTTCGTGGGCAAGGAATCATAGTCCCTATTTGGTACATTCAGCTAACATTTGATGTAAGGTTAAAAGCATATTATATGTCACATCTTGGAACAATATCGAAAGTGTAATAATACAAGGAAAACGCTAAAGTCCCGCCGCGTTGATGGATGAGCGTTTTTGTAAGTTTTTAGTTTGCGTGGAACCACTTTTTCTTTGCAAGTGCTTTGTGAATGCATTGTAGGTGATTGTTGTCGAGTTTCTAATGTTACTTGTTAATTGTTATTAATAACCTAAAAAAAACTCATATCAAAACCTTTATTTTATGCATTCTGGCTATTTTTTTCAACTTTTTCTTACAAAAGGTACTACATAACCATAACCTTAATGTCCATGTGAAATATGAACGTTGTAGCCCCACCCGTTTGGTCAGAATCGGCCCAAATGTCACGAAAATATCGCACTAAAAATCGAAAAAAAATCGAAAAAGTACGTTTATTTTATGGGTTCTGGTTAACTTTTTCAATTTTTTTTTCACAAGGTACTACATAACCATAACCTTAATGTCCATGTGAAATATGAACGTTGTAGCCCCACCCGTTTGGTCAGAATTGGCCCAAATGTCACGAAAATATCGCACTATATTGAAAAAATCGTAAAAGTGCGATTATCATGAGAAAAATTTCTTTGATTGTACCCAAAAACGTGGCACGTCTAAGTTTAGAGATTTCGAAGGTCTTCTTCAATTTTCATCATGATTGCATATGCCGTTTGCCCGGAATCGTGCGAACAAACAGACAAAAAAAAACACACACACACAAAAATACAACCGAGCTTAATTTTTGAGGGGTCAGTGAAATTGAAGTCTTCGCTTCGCCCATCTAATTGAGCGAGCGAAGCGAGCGTCTCCACTTGACTCTTATGGCTCGAATGTCTGTTTTTTTTTGTTTTTTTTTCTGTTACTGCTTCGATACAGGTCGCACCGTTTCTCTGATCGACCTGAAATTTTTCACACATGTACATACCACCTAGGCGGGTTGCTGTATAGTTTTTGAACAAAATCCGATCGTTGGTTATAAAAAAATAAAAAATAAAATAAAAAAATAAAAAAATAAAAATGTTCCGATCGTTATGAAATTTTGCAGGGTCAATAAGTACACCATTCTCTCCTATTTTTCAAATTTTCAGCTAAATCGGTCAAGACGTTAAAGACTTATTGGTAATCATAATTCGAAAAATGATGCTAAAAAATTAAGGAGGCAGTGAAGATACAAAGATACACTTTAGAAGGCATGACGTGAATTAGTACAATGCAAAGATGTTGGAATAGTATACAGTGTACAATGTCAATATCCAGTTAGGCCTACACTGTGTGGTGGGCCTTATGGGAATGTCGTACTCGGGTCATGTTGCACGTACCGGTGCTCGCTCAACAACGCGTCCAACTGAGCGTTTTCCTAGTTATACTTAGGCATACTAGTATAAATAACTTAATAATAATCTTAAAAGATAAAACCTTAAGTAGACAATTTTTTTTTAATGGTCCCAAGGCAAAGAATCACTAGGACTGTCAACATCCTAAATAAATGTATTCTAATTTTAAGTATATGCCTTTATTTAATGTTTTTAATAAAATCATCGGACTAGCGTAGGCCTTCATAAGGAATGAAGGCACAACGATGTAACATACCCTCTTAAAACACTAAAGTTGAGCCATGCTCTAGTCCAAATCTATTCCACCCCGGGCCCAAATTCAAAAAAAAATATTTTGTAGCAAATGATGACGTGAACACATCCTGAAGAGGGGCGTGTCACATGTGTCCCGGGCAGGTTTCGAAGAGAATGTTTTTGAAAACAATTAGCTGATTGGCTTACAATATATTTGTGGGCATAAGACACGGTTTTATGTTTTTCTTAGATTACTTTGAGTCAGGGCGCGTCAACCGTTTGGTCATATGGGATTTGGTGGTAAGGAGGAAAATCTCATGCTTGTCAGAATTTAGCAACTGGTAGGGGGAGAAAAGTGGGGGGAGGTTCTTACCCCTTGGTCGTCGTCGTATCGGGGAGGTTGTCAAGGAGAAGGGGAATGTTCCCCGACGACGACCGCCAGAGCTCGCCTCTAGATTCGGGGAGTAATATACTACCTCTCTAGTTGATAGAGCTCCCTTCTAGCTTTCAGGAGTAATAAACTCCCCTCTTACTAGCTGATGTTTGCGAGGTGGACTTTTCTCTTGAATCGCCTTGTACGATTAGCAGAGCCATGCTCAGTGCCTATTCTGTTAGGCAATGGTAAAATTAATTCGTACAAGCCATTTTTTTAGTTAGTCGGCGGTGTCATGATCGAAGAAAGAAGGGGGAGGTCGCATCGCAGTCGTCATCGTCATTGTCATCGTTCGTGTTGGCAATTACGTCGTCGTTGTCGTCAAGAAGTTCGTCAAGGGAAGGGGGAGAGGTCAACGACGACGACGACCAGAGCTCGCCTCTAGTTTTGGGAGGGGGGCAACGTTCTCCACTATTTTCTAGCAGATGTTTGCGAGATGTTTGCTAGATTGCTCGCCTTCAGTTTCCAGTTCCAGTCCAGCCTCGTCTCCTTATCTTCCTTCTATAACTATACCGGTAACATGAATGTACGTCGACGTGGGAATCTAGGGCGCTTCAACCGGGTAGGTCATATTGCGCCGTCTGTGACAGTGTTAAATAAAATATAGAGTTTGTTGATTGTTTGTTTGATTGTTTTATAAGTTAATAAAAGAAAGAAGGTGATTGAGATGTTAATAATAGTAAAAGATAAATAATGTTTTCGAAGAAAAATTAAAAAATTAAATGTGATTATTTTTGTGTTTAGTCTTCCACAAAATGGTTTGCATTGATGTTTCGACACTTTTCAGGTGCTGGAAAGGCAATGTCCAGCAATGAACAAAAGTGCCGGCGAGTAGCCACCACTTTACCATTACTTACGTATTGCTGGTTTCGAATAAGTGATTAAGAAACGTTGTCACCGTTTTTATATGATACAAGCTATTCATTTGATTGGGAGACGACGACGACGTGAGAAACTAGGGAGCTTCAACCGATTAGGTTATGATCTTATTGCGTGCGCCAGGCATCATTTTCAGGCCTGATAAAACCAAAGTGAACCTTTGATGATCAACTGAATGTTTTTAGTTTATTTGTATTAAGGGCGCGTTAATCGTGAGGTCATAACGCACAACTGAAAGTTTAAACTCAGGACCAGACGAACACAAAGTATACGGCGCTCTGTTCAAACTGGAAGTAGAGTGTACATGGTATTGCTTGCGACTCTCACGCTACTGTGTGAGGAATTGAGAGACTAGCGTGCTTTCTAGACAATTTCTGAAATTAAACTGTGCACAGCATCACTTCAACGACGCCGTGAGAAACTAGGGCGCTTCAACCGGTAAGATCATATTGCGCAGCCTGTAAGTTAATGAAAGAAAATAATATGATAGAGATGATGGTGATAGCAAAAGAAAGGTTATTTATTTGGTAAAAAAATTAAATGTAATGAAAATGTTTGCAAAGATATTAATAAGATAGTTTGTCGCCGTTATCATATGATAGAAGACTCTTAATCACAACCTTTCTGTTCTATGACACGTTTCCGCTGTGTTCAGAAAATTTCTGAAATTTCTGAATTTCTGAACATTTTAAGTTTAAAAAAATTGAGACAGGACAAATCAACGAACCTTTCACGTCTGGTTGTCTGAGCGCGGAACTTGGTTGGCGACTACATCAACTGAAGCCGTGGACACCTGAAACAAGACAAGAATAGGGAGACTTAGATTGTAAGGATTTGTTTTTATTTATTTATTTGGATCAAGGGAGCGACAACCGTTTGGTCATAATGTGTTACTCTAGCCTAGGGGATATGGGGAGGAGGAGCCCATGCTGGTCAGAACAAGCTTCGGATAGGGAAAGGAAAGAGGTTTTTTTACGTTGCGGTCGTCATCGTCTTGGTCATCGTTAGCTGTGTGAATTTTAATGTTCGTCGGGGAGGTCGTCAAAGGAAAGGGAAAGTGTCCCCGACGACGATTGCCAGAGCTCGCCTCTAGTTTCGGGGAGTATTATACTTCAATCGTATTAGCTGATGTTTGCGATGTAGACTTTTTCTCTTGAATCTCCTGCGTTTAGCAGAACCCAGACACTGCACGAGGAAGCGTACGTAGGTGAATCCCCCCCCCCACCCCAGACCTCAACCACCCAACCTCCTATCAGCCGAGTCCAATGTTGATAGAAATAAACCAAAAAGTAGAAGTTCACTGTTTGTACGACTACCACAACAAATTCACAATCGTTTATGAAAATATTAAAATAAAAACACATATTGTTTGGTATATTCTCATATTAAGGGCGCGTCAACCGTTAGGTCATAACTCGCCACTCTAGCCTAGGGGGTGTGGGGAGGAAAGTCCTATGATAGTCAGGACCAGCCACGGGTAGGGGGAGGAAAAAAAGGTTCTACCCCGGGCACAGACAGGGTATGAAATGAATGAACACGATATTGAAAAATAGTCATGGACATAATATTATTGAAAAAATAAATATTTTGAGTGTGAATTAAACTTGGCTAGACAACGGACATCCATTGGGATATTCAAGCAAATTTGTCGTCATTCTATGATAATAGTCCTTCATATGATTGAGAGAGGTCAAATAGCATGCGCAAAGCACCACGTGTGTCGCATCTAGCAGCAACCTCTTCTCTTGTTAGGAGATATCCGTGAGTCAGACGTGTGTGGACAATTCGAATGTCACGTTCCATTTCACACAGCAGATTCAGAACGTGCGCTTTACACTGGGCTTACAGATATTATCGTCCTGGAACTTGAGTCTTCATAGAGAAATTGATTAGGTCTTCAGAGATCATCTCAACGCAGAATGAACCACAATCGACTCGGGGAGCTCCTGTGTAAAGTCTATGAAGCAGTGAAATACCTGGAGTGACGTATTGACGAGAACAAAGACCACAACAAACAACAACAAACAACAAACTAACAAAGACGTGAGAATCTAGGACGCTACAACCAGTTAGGTCATGTTGCTCCGTCTGTGATATAACAAGATAATTAAATGATTTAATGGTGTGTTTGATGGTTGTATTCTTTTCACAGTTTATAAAAGAACAGAAAATTATAGTGATGACAACAGAAAAAATATTTATGTGGAATGATATGAGGTACTATGTTTGATGTAAACAAAATTTTGTTTAATAAATTACTTTGAATAAAAAATTAAGTAAGTTTTTCACTGCGACTTCTTCATATGATTGGGAGAGTTTTGTTTAGTTTATTTGCATTAAAGACGCGTCAACCGTTAGTTGATAAAAAGCCACAGAAGTCTAGAGGATATGGGGAAGAAAGTCAATGCTGGTCAGAACCAGCCACGGGTAGTGGGAGGTAGGAAGGGGGGGGGGGGGTTCTCACATCGTGGTACTTTATTCCAAAAATGTAATATGTTGGTCGCTGTGGTCGTAAGAAAACAGTTTCTCATATGGTTGACTAAGCTGGAGTTGGAGTCGCAAGACATAACGTCACATATTGTGTCACACCTAGGGCAATCTTGTCCCTGCTAAAGAGGTAAGCGTGGGTAAGATGTTGGTGTTTGGGTTTTGAAATCCCTGGAGTTGCTAGATAAAAGTACAACACTGTTAAAAACCCCAAGTATGGTTTGCTGATGATAAAACCAACCAGCCAAGGCCCTAGGTCTAGACGACTACACCGATGACCAAATCAATGGTGTTTTACTAATCTCTAAGAAATCACGCCCAACAAACCACATCCAAACGTAGACAGAACTTCTTTGTTTGTAACCAACACTAATATTGATTAAATCTTCTTTTCGAATTACAAAATGAAATGTTATTTGGTCCCGAGAAATGAAACACGACTTGGAAAGTGCGAAATGCGACCAAGACAGACAAATATGGCGTTTGATGTTGTTTCATCAACAATCCACCAATCCACAATCCACCGCCTGTTAAATACTGAACATTATTTTCCTACGCAGCGTTGCTGAATAAAGGTGGATTCATGACATTGCGTTGCGATGCGATGCGTTGCGTTGCGATTGTCTTGGACCAATCAGGCACCAGCTACGTGCGATATCGCAACTCAACGCAAAATTTGGTCAACTTTCTACGCACGCAAGTCAAGGCTTCCCATTTCATATTTTGACATGATTATCTAATTCGCAGTGCAAGCCGCCTCCTGACATAAACACAAGCATATGATTAACTATCTCAAACTTATATTAATAGTATGGCTGAAAGAAACCTACCCACATTAAGAGCCTAGCTCTTAGAGACCTGAGCGTATCTATTGTGAATTAAATTTGACAATTATAAACCCATTTCTCCTCGGTTGGGAATAACACACACTTCTCTTTTATGCTGTCACTATGAAGTAAACAATGGGCTGTGATTTAACTAACAACAATTAGGGTCCACTAGATACTTATGCTAAGCAAGCAGCTCTTAGGTATCTAGTGGACCCTGACAACAACATAAAAAATAAAAACAGTCCCGACACAAAGTGTGCAAAGGCAGTGGATGCGTTGTTTCTCCGCAAGGTCGTGAACTACATGCAGAACAAAGCGGTATCTCGCAAAATCGCATCGCATCGCTTCGCATCGCATCGCATCCTAGGAGGATTCAGTGTATACACTACACACAGAATCCTCCTAGGCTTGAACCTGCTTCTTTTTTGGTCCACATAGATACTAGAGCATAGTACCAATCTAAAATGCCCCTTTACAACATCGTGTCTTGAAACTGTGCCCAAATATACCCTCAAACACGCAAAAATATGCATTCCAAAATCACACCCCATCTTGGTAATCAGCATATTTTGACCGAACTACTTGCACAAATTACAAAACAAAATATAGAGAATTTACAGAAAAGGCTGTAAAGTACGTCAATAATGGTCAATATTTTTTTTGATCAAAATCCTCCAAGGTCACGGGGCATAAAGATCGTCCCCATGTTATTTCTTATGGGAGATTTTTGCCGATGGGACCTAGCTCTAAAAATATCATGTTTGACAATTTTTTGGGAGGTCATGGTGGCCCCAATAATTTTTCTGTTAATTGCTAAATTCATTACTAATTAGCCTGAATGAAATATATTTTTGAGTCTAGCGGTTAAATACCCCTTTAATGACATTTTTATTGTCATATTTTATTGAGATTAAGGGAGAGTCAACCGTTAAGTCATAATGCACCACTCTAGACTAGGGGAGATAGAGGTTAATCCCATGATGGGGATGGGGAAGGATCCCCGACTACGACTGCAAGATCTCTCCTCTTGTTTCAGGGCTTGGGGGCAATGTCACCATCGAAATTATTTAGGACATGAAATAAAAGTCTACTGTGAAAAATATTGACAAAAATAATTAAGAGTAAAATGTAAATTGGGTGATAGAAGAAAATATCACGAATATTTTACATAGACCAAGCCAACGACAACGTGAGAAACTATGGCGCTTCAACCGGTTAGGTCATATGGCACGGCCTGTGATATTGTAATGTTATTAATGAAATGAGTTTATGGTGTGTGTGATGATGATATTGTTTTCTTAGTTTATAAAAAAGTGGATATAAAAAATAAGTTTATTTAAATTATGGGCGCGTCAACCGTGAGGTCATAACACGCTTCTCTAGCCTAGAGGCTGTAGGGAGAATGTTCCATACTGCGGTCAGAACCAGCCACGGGTAGGGGTAGGGAAGGTGTTGTTATCTCGTCGTGGTCGTCAGAGACTTTGACACGGTTCTTGTTGTCATTGTCGCCGACGTCGTCGTCTCGACGCTGATGTCGTCAAGGGAAGGGGGCAAGGTCCCCGACGACGATTCCCAGAGCTCGCCTCTAGTTTCCGGGAGTAATATACTCCCCTCTTACTAGCTGATGATTGCGAGAGGGACTTTTTCTCTTAAATCGACTCGTACGATTATCAGAGCCGTGCTCAGGATCAATTCTACCCCGGGCCCAGACGGGGGTCAAAACGATTTGAAAACTATTTCAAACCTCCATTTATACGTTGTTCTAGTGTTGTGTGTTGGCAAGAATAGGGAAGTCTCATGAGTACCCGATATTGACTTTCTAGTATATTGAACAGTTTTGGTTTATTTGGATTAAGGACTCATCAACCGTTAGGTCATAATGCACCGCACTCTAGCCTAGAGGAACATGCTTCCGTAGTTCCAATGTACAGCGGACACCCCATGGTCGAAAATTCTCATATTTTTAGATATGCTAGATAAAAATGCATATTTACATGTGCGTTGTGAAATTTTTACCATTAATGCTTACGAACGCCTATAAAAATTCGGGTTTAAGAGTTCATTAAAAAACCCCTAAAAGTTCACTGCTGTGCTGTTAGGGCTGTCATCGTTCGTGGTGTCATCGTCGTCATCATTGACAAGGTGTCGTCAAGGGAAGGGGGCAAGGTCCCCGACGACGATTCCCAGAGCTCGCCTCTATATTTGTGGAGTTTAATACAACACTTCTTACTACCTGATATTTGCGAGATGTATTCGATTAGCAGTGCCATATTCTGTGACCAAGGTGAAAACCATTTTAAACGACGACGTGAGAAACTAGGTCACTTCAACCGCTTAGGTCATATAACTACGCCTGTGATATGGAAAGTTTTTGAAATGAGTTTTACGGTATATTTGATGATTATATAACTTTTTTTGAAGTAAATAAAAGAATAGAAAACTTATTTATTTTCATTCAAGTAAATAAATAAGGGTGTGTTTCGAAGAAAAAAAATAATTTTCGACACTTTTCAGGTGCTGGACAGGCAATGTCCAGCAGTGCAGAAGTGCCAGCGAGTAGCCATCACTTTACCATTACTGACGTATTGCTGGGTTCGAATGAGATATTAAGAAACTTTTTCGCCGTTATCATATGATAGAAGCTAGTCTTATGATTGGGAGAGCTCGAATTGCGTGCGCAAGGCATCATATAACCTTTGATGTTTAACTAAATGTTTTAAGTTTATTTATATTAAGGGCGCGTCAACCGTGAGGTCATAACGCGCAACTGAATGTTCAAACTCAGGACCAGACGAACACAAATTATACGGCGCTCTGTTCAAACTGGAAGTAGAGTTAACACGGTATTGCTTGCGACTCTCACGCTACCGTGTGAATAACACTTTTAAGTAAGGATGGCCGGTGTAGGTGACTCACCAGGTTATTATGGTGTTAGGGTAACTGATAAGAAGGTTCCTCAACTTCATTAATTGGGAAACACTCCCGTAGGTCCTGATACCCCGCTGAGATAGATTGTTTAATTTCTGGATTGATGTCCATATGATAAGGGAATGCCCGAGGGCTGTTACAGAGGACTCACTACCAGCATTCGCATTAACTACTGAAGAAAACCTCGGGGAAAACTTTCAGTCAGGATTGCCGGTGGTGGGATTCGAGCCCGTGACCTCCCTCATCAGAGTCTCACACGCTACGTATGACTATCTCTTTGCTCAGAGTTAGAGTGATCTCGGAATTACTTGCGACTCGCACGCTACCTGGTGAGGAATTGAGAGACTAGCGTGCTTTGTAGACAATTTCTCAAACTAAACTTTGCACAAACATCTCGTAGAGTATCCTACAAATCGTCACCCAGTAGGCCCACATATTTGTGTCATATCCACTTTTTTTTTTTTTTTAGTTAGATGTTTTAGAGGTTAGTGCTTATTGTTGCTATTAGATAATAATATGGTTAAAATTTTAAGCTAAAGCAGTGTTTTAGCAATGTCAGCTTGCGCCACCTCCATCAGACGATACCATATCTTAGTGCTTATTAATTGTGTCACATGAAATTTTGTATGTACTAACAAGTGGATATGGCACAAATAAGTACTGAACCAATTACCTAGTTTGATGAATTATTGTTCCATATCAATAGTAAGTGCTGATATTACGCATGCCCTACATAGTTAAAACTATGAAATAACTTTTATATAACCATTTGAAGATGATTGAAACAAAACTGCTTAAATTCAAGCATAAACACGATGTTGACAATTAATCAAAGTTTAAAACGATTTTCCCCCTATATTTGATCATTTTTGTTAATTATTTTACAGAATATTGTTAGTCGGCCATAGTCGGTTTGCCATAGAAAAATAATATTCTTCAAAATTGTTGGCTTAACGGTGTTTTTAGTTATGTATTTTTGAGCCACTTCCATCAGATAGTACAATTTTATTTTTGCTTATTTGTGCCATAGCCATCTTAATTGACTTTCTAAATCTCACTTTGATGTTTCTCAATTTCATTAATCTGAAAAAAACTTCAATAAGTTTAATAGATTTTATGTAAATCAATCCAGAAATTACAAAATTCAGATATACAATGCACCAACAATCCAGATGTCATGAAGTTAACCGTCCCGGTAGCTTAGTGGTAAAGGACTCGACCGGCAATCGAGAGACCGGGGTTCGATATCCCGCTGGGATGTATATTTTAATTTCTGGATTGATTTACATAAAACTCACTTTGATGGATATAACACACACACACTTTAAAAATATTCACGTTTCTCTGCGAATTTTTGTGTCATATTCAATTAGAAATATGGTTTTTAAGGTTATTTAGTAACAGTAAGTATGCCATTTCAAGTAAATAACATAAATATTAACTACTTGATATCAGAAAACTAAATCCAGCATCAAGTTCTAGTAAAGTCAGTTGAAATCTTACATTCAATCTTCAACTCTCATTTTGTCCTTGCACGAAAATGCGGATATTACACAAATAAGGTCACGAAGCCTGAAGAACGACGACGTGAGAAACCAGGGCGCTTGAACCGTCTGGGTCGTATTGCGCAGTCTGTGCTAGTAAGTTAATAAAATTAATTTATGGTGTTTGATGATTATATTGTTATCTATGTTTATGAAAAAAAACAATTACACCCACGGGAGTGTTTCCCGATCAACCAAATCGAGAAATAAAGAAAAGAATATGATAGAGATGATAGTGAGCGCAAAAGAAAAGTAATTTATTTGTTAAAACAATGAATGAAAATGTGGAAAATGATAAATTTAGATATTTTGTCGCCGTCAACATATTATGAAAGAAGGCTCTAAATCACAACCTTCCTGTTCTACGACACGTTTCCGCTGTGTTGAGAAATGTTTTAAAACAATTTCAGACAGGGCAAATCAACGAACCTTTCAAGTCTGGTCTGGTCTGGTTGGTCCACCAGTCGTATCTGATCTCTAAGCATTTCGATGTTGTTTTCAAACCGAGACCGAACTCTTTACATAATTGGCGTAAATAAAACCTTAATGACTTAAAGAATGAACTTGAACTTAAGCACTGAGAACGAATAAACGACTACAGGGAAGTTGATGCAAAATGTGAAACTTTCTATGAGTTACTAACTGAGGCTATTGAAGTAACAGTACCCAAGATACATAGTTAAAAACATAAATATCCATCATGGTTCGATAGTGATGCTATTAATGCACTGCGTGATAAGAAACGGGAATAAATTAAATAAGATGGAAAAAATGTAGCTTGGAGTTTCATAAACTAGCACATAGCCGAAAAGGAGGTAATTCCATCATCACCATCAGATTTTGGATTTTAGTCATTGCAAAAGACAAATTATATATTTTTTTAAAAACTAAATGCGATTGATATAGATAAATATTATTATTATTTTGTTTGTTGTTTAGGAGAAGCACAGCATAGCTAATGAAGTTTCACTCTAAACAGTGAAACAGTTTATGTTGATTTGATAGCCATTAGCCACCAAAGGCGAAACATGCAACAAAATGGTCAAAAGTATGGTAACCAAATTGAAAGAATAAAAATACCCGCCACTCTCATCTTGGAGTAAAAGCATGCCGAGTATAGATACATGCATGGGTAAGAATACCACAATGTTGAATGTATAAATCAGTAATCATCGTCTCGCAAAGCAACATTGACCTTGTGAGACTGACGAAAGGTCACGACTGCAGCGCGAGAAAGATGGGAGCGCATACGCAGAATCAGCGACCCAATAAAAATATACTTGTGAACATACTGAGACATTTTAAAATACAAAAACTTGCAAATCAAATTCGTATTTTTGGAATAGAGAGATCTCAAAAACAGATTTGAACGTGGTTTTTGAAATCACTTTTACATTACAGGTACGGACATACATACACTACATAGTTACATTGCACATCTGCCACGTACTAAAAATAACCCCGTGTTCTTCGTAGCCAATCAAATCAAAATAAATAAAAAAATTTCCAATGCACCAACAAACACAACAATTGATATTTTCCACCTTTCCCACTGCATTCCACAGCCATCTAAATCAGCAAATTATCAAATGAACACTGAAAATTTGCACCGCCTTTTGTTTAACATTTTTATTTAATGACAGGAGCATTGAAAAAAAAGAAAAAGGGTATTGTTTCCGTAAATTTTTGTATAGCCTAGGACTATCATCCCCTACTATTGTTCAACTACATTAGGCTTTCTGTAATCAAAACTAGTTATTTGTGCGGGAGTGTCAGAACACGGTCGTGCAGGCCTAGAGCTGGCTAGGAGAGGCCTAGGAGTTGTCAAACGTGATGTGTTTGTATTCATATTTCTAGTCATATAGCCTAAGGTAACTTGAAGCTTACACTATTGTATTATAAATAATTTTCATCGTCTGGGCCTAGGCCCGGGATGGTTTCTGTTTTGTTTTATGAGCGTAATGACAACTTTTCTCGTTTTACGCATAGACACAAAATTAAAAATGTCGTCCATCTGTTTACGTATTTTCTTGGGCGAGGCGTTCGTATAGCCTGAGCTGCCGTTATCGTCTTTCGTACATACGATCCTAACGCACAGACGCGGAACTCCGTGCAGCCATCAATCCCCATTTTAGGCGCAATTCCGTGCCTTTTTGTGTAGCTTTTACTGATGAAATTTAACGATTATATCCATAATTATGGTTCAAATAAGATCAACTTTCACCACAGTGTTCGAAATAGTAAAATTAATACGTCGCTGTCATGAAACATGGATATAACTTATTTCAATGCAGTAAAGTGCATCATCAATTTCCCCAAGTTATCATTTTTTTTCCGAAGCAATAACCGACCAAAGGAAAAAAAAAGAAAAGTAATTTATTTGTTAAAACAATGAATGAAAATGTGGAAAATGATAAATTTAGATATTTTGTCGCCGTCAACATATTATGAAAGAAGGCTCTAAATCACAACCTTCCTGTTCTACGACACGTTTCCGCTGTGTTGAGAAATGTTTTAAAACAATTTCAGACAGGGCAAATCAACGAACCTTTCAAGTCTGGTCTGGTCTGGTTGGTCCACCAGTCGTATCTGATCTCTAAGCATTTCGATGTTGTTTTCAAACCGAGACCGAACTCTTTACATAATGGGCGTAAATAAAACCTTAATGACTTAAAGAATGAACTTGAACTTAAGCACTGAGAACGAATAAACGACTACAAGGAAGTTGATGCAAAATGTGAAACTTACTATGAGTTACTAACTGAGGCTATTGAAGTAACAGTACCCAAGATACATAGTAAAAAACATAAGTATCCATCATGGTTCGATAGTGATGCAATTAATGCACTGCGTGATAAGAAACGGGAATAAATTAAATAAGATGGAAAAAATGTAGCTTGGAGTTTCATAAACTAGCACATCAGCCGAAAAGGAGGTAATTCCATCATCACCATCAGATTTTGGATTTTAGTCATCGCAAAAGACAAATTATATATTTTTTTAAAAACTAAATGCGATTGATATAGATAAATATTATTAAATAAAATACTTTGAATGAGAAATTTTGAAATTTTTACGCCTTTGTAGTGCCGCGAGAGTCAAGATTTAGTCTAGACACACGTAACTCCAACCACAAACATTCCCAAAGCTAAGCCCAATTTTCTACGTGAATCGGGCAATAAAGAAGAGATATTTAGACTGCTAGCCTCTAGTATAGCAATTTTAAATGAGGAAGGCAAAGAGATTATCAGCACACTTGATTCACTGGCAGTTACAACGACTAAGCAGGATCTCACAGGCAGACTAGCCCCATGTAATCACGAGGAGGCGGACACGCGCATAATGGTGCACGCTGCAGATGCTGTTGCTCAGGGCTTCACGCGTATATTGATACGGACTGTTGATACAGATGTGCTAGTCCTTGCAATCAGCTGTATTCCAAAAATGACTGGCATTGAAGCGCCAGGGGTTCATCTGGGGACTGGAAGGAACCATCAGTATGTCGCAGCACACCATGTTGCCGCTTCTCTAGGTAAATAACTGTATTATGTTCTATACTAGGGAAACGCCAAAGTCGTTGTTAAACGAGTGATGAGTGAGCCAAGTGTTGAGTACCCGCTAACATCCCCTTTCCACCCCTATACCTAAGGATCTAGCCCAGTATGAGGAATGATACCGGGTACTCAACACATGGCTCATTCACTCGTTTAACAACGACTTTGGCGTTTCCCTAGTTTAAAATGCGGATCGTTTTCAAAACGTATTAGCGTAAAACATTAACAAATTTCCAAGATTAAACAAAATCACCGAATTTTTATTTCCCATTTAACACCCCTCAAAAATAATATGTGGATGTAAAAATATAAAAAAGTTCGAACTAACGGGTATGAAACCCGACCCTCCGTGCGGTAGGCTAAATGCTTACCACTGTGCCATGTCAGCCACGCAGATCGTGTCCCGCTAGCTGCTACTAACAAATGCTATCGATAATTTAAAAAATCACATTTTTATTTATTGTAGGCTTAAATCGCAATGGATCTAGCTGATTTTGTTAACAGTTCTCAGTAAACTCGTACCGGATGTCTGTTTAAAATTTCAGCGAAATCTGTTCAGTGGTTCGGCTGATTTTCGACGTACAGACAGACAGACAGACAGACAGACAGACAGACAGACAGACAGACAGATAGACAGACAGAATCACAGAATGAGAACCGTTCGAGTTGAATGGAGACACTCGGTCGCTCCGCTCCCTCGTTTAATAAAAGAATACAGATACCGATTTAAATTATTTTACATTCTCATTTTATTTTACAGGTCCCAACAAATCTATAGCACTTCTATGTTTCACGCGTTTTCGGGATGCGATACCGTTTCCTCTTTTGGTGGTAAGGGGAAAAAGTCTTCATTCGATGCTTGGAGTTTGTTTCCTGGTGCTACAAATGGTTTTATTGCTGCTATTGCTGGAAATGTGGAGGCAGCCATTGAGACTTTAGAGAAGTTTGTAGTGGTTTTGAATGATAGGTAGGTTTATATAAAAGGGTAGCAGGTATGTGACGAACTACAGACCCATATCGTTATTATCGACATTCTCCAAGGTTTTTGAAAGCATCCTCCATAAACGCATATACAATCATGTTGCTAATCATATTGCACCGGAACAACATGGCTTTGTCAAGAAAAGGTCAACCGTCACGAACCTTGCTCAATACACTAGTGACATTGCATTTCACATCAATAATGGGGATCAGCAGGTGGACGCTGTTTATACTGATTTCAGCAAAGCCTTTGACAGTGTTGACCATAACCTTCTTCTGCTGAAACTGCGTGGCTACGGGATCCAGGGAGATATTTTTAATCTACTCTCCAACTACTTGTCAGGTCGATTGCAAAGCGTTGTTATTGATGACGGAAAATCTTCACCCGAATCCGTTACATCTGGAGTGCCCCAGGGGTCGATTCTGGGACCGTTGATGTTCACATTATTTGTAAACGACGTTCCGTCATGTTTTAAAACTTGCAAATGTTTAATGTATGCTGATGACCTGAAAGTGTACAAACGCATCAACAATATTGAGGACTGCGAGTCTCTCCAAACGGAGCTTGATGCATTTTCACGTGGTTTTAAAGTCATGGAAGCTTAACCTAAATTTGGGGGCTAAGGTAATTTTTTTTACGTTTACTACAAAAAAGGAAAGTAATATTGATTTCATTTACCAGTTTGAAAAAATTTCCCCGCAATGGGTAAAATCCCTATCCGTGATTTAGGGTACAAACTGTTACCTGTTTCTCTCATACAAATAATCCCTTTACAGCTTATCACCCCCCAAAAGGGCCCTTAAAATGCTGGGCTTTGTAAAAAAGAAATTGCACAAAGGACTTTTTCCATTGGCATTTTAAAGGAAGCTTTTTGGGGCTTTTTTTAAGCCCCTAAAATTGACTAGGGGCAAGTGTCTTTTGGGGAACCCTCTTTCACATTCCCAAAAATTTTCGTAGCATTGAAGGGATCCAGCAAAGTTCTTTAAACCCATTTTTGCTAAAGACCAATTTTAACTTATTTTAGATGAAACCATTAAAACTTTATGCAAGTTTTAAAATTTTGTATTACTTAAAAATTTGGCCCCAAAGGCATACGGGTTTTCTTATTTTTCTGTATAAGTTTCCCGGGCAAAATTATTTTTTTAAAGTTTTTCTTTCAGTCATTTTCACGTTCTGCATGATTAAAAACAAAACCTTCGGGGAATTTCCATTTTCCCAAAAGGGCAGACTGGGACTTTTTTATTTAATTCCCAAAAAACCGGGATCCAACTTACGTTAACCAAAGTTGTTGTCTCCATCCTTTTGGGACATTAATCACCTAAACTTTAAAATTTTTTAAAAAAACTATTTCTTCAAAATATGTTTTTGGGGTTTTTATAATTTTTTGAAATCCATATTTTATTTTTTTTTTTTGATTTCGTTTAGTATAAATTTTCTTTTGTGCCCTGAGACATTTTTTAGATGTTGTTTGTTTTTTGATATAATTTTTTTTTTTGTGCTTTAGTTTTTAGCTAATTTTATGAAATCCCTTTTTTATCCCACTTGTGGAGGAAACCTCTTTTGTTGGGGGCAATTTAATAAAATAAATAAATTAAATAAAAGTATAAATATCTAAAATTTTTAAGTACGCTTTGAGGGAATTTAATGAAATATGATTTAACTTTGACGCCCCTGCCAGACACGTGAACGATGGGGTTTTTGGGGCCCCGGAAATTTTTTGGGGCGGGCAGGATGGGGGGTCAAAAGTTAAAAAATTTTTTGGTTATTATGCAAAGGCAATTTTTGCACGGGCACAATAGGTGCACGGGTTAAAAATTTTTTTTTAAACTGGAATCAATTTTCCCACAACGGACAAAACGTAGAAGCTAGGGGGGCTTAAACCCGGGTTGTCATATTGGGGGCACTTGTAACATAAATGGCACTGTGCTTATACTGTGGCGTGATGTGATATTAGTTAATGAAATGAGTTGGTTTTGTTTTATTTTTTGGGCCGGGTTTGTTTTTAATTAATAATTTTGGGGTTTATTTGCAAAAGGGCTATTCCACCGCGTTTTTCTATTTTCCAAAATAGGGCTAGTAATTTTAAAAATATAGTGAATGGTTTTAAAAAAACAGGGCTTTTTAGAAATAAAAATTTTTTTTCCAAATTTTTTTTGACCCGGGGTTTTACACGGCCATATAGCCCCCTTTTAAATTTTTTTTTTCAAACTTCAATTCGCCAGGGCACCCATTAACGTGGGGGTTGGGGCTTTTGTGACTTAAATTTTTTAAAACTGTTTTTCTATAAACCCTTGACTGGGGAGAAAAGATTTTTTTTAAACCCTTTTGTTTTTAAAAAGGCAAATTTTTCGGGGGGGTTTATTTTTTTACCGATTTGTAGCCGCCAAACAAAAAAATTCGCAAAAAAGGGACAATTTTTTAAAATAAAGCTGTTTTCTCTCAGTCAGCCCAAAAAAAAAACAGTTTAAAATTAAAGCCAAAAAAAACAAACCCTACGTTTAATGGGGTGCCCTGGCGAATTGAAGTTTGAAATTATTTGAGGTGGCTATTTGGCCCTGTTTCCGGATCAGAAAATTTTGGAAAAAAAAATTTTATTTTCAAAATAGCCCATGTTTTTAAAGGCCATTCCCCTATATTTTTTTTTTTAGTAGCATATTTTTGGGAAAAAAAGAAAAACGCGGGGGAATAGCCCCTTTAAGGGGGGGTCAACCGTAAATTAAAAATGCCCGCCAGAATCCTAGGTAGGGGAAGTAAGCAGGAGTCAGAAAACAGCCACGGATAAAGGGGGGGGAATAGAGGGCAATCTCAAGTAGCGGTTTGTCATTGTCTTTTTCATCGTTCGGCCCAAAAACTACCCCCGGGGCCCAGTGGGGGATGTCAGAAAAGGGGGGTTTTTGAAATGTTATTCTTTGCGTAGGCATGGACTAAAACCGTTATTTTTGACTGAGAAATTAAAACGGACGTAAGAAAAATATGGGGCGTTAAAACCCGATAAGGGGCGCCCTGAATGACACACGTGAGAAACTTTGGGCTTTCAAACGTTTTGGTCATATTGGGGCCGGGCCGGGCCCGTGATAAAAAAATTTTAAAGGGAAAAGGAGTTAAAGCAGGTGTTTTTTGATGATAAGAATTTTTTTTCTAAGGGTATTAAAAACAAAAAAAATAATGATGATAAAAAGTAATTTGCAAAAATAAAAGTTTAGTTTAGGTCATCATCTTGAATTCCCGGGGGGGCCATTTTTTGAAGGGGTGGTTTTACGATTGATTTGACTACTATGGGGGGCATTTAGAAAAAAAAAAAGCCCCCATGGGCTCTCCCAAAAATCCGGGAATTTTTACTAGAAAGGCCCAAAAACCAATATGGCCCCCCGGGCACACTCTTGGGAAAAATTTAACCAAGGGGGCAAATAGAATCTGTATAAAAGACATTTTTTTGTTTAAAAGGGCCACAAAAAATTCTGAATATGATTTTAAGTTTGACGCTTTGACCCATTTTGAAACCCGGAAAAAACAAGAGGCCACCGGCGGCCCTTGTGACATTTAAATTTTTTAAAACCCGAGCCTTTTTAGAATCAAGAACAAAAACACTTTTCTTTTTAAATAGGGGCCCCTATGATTTAGATTATGACGTTAATTTGACGTTACATAAACATTTTGACACTTTAAAACCAAAAAAGGCCGGGGGTCGAGTTATAGAAAAAATTTTTTTACGGTTTGGGACTTAAAAGGGAAGGAGGGGCCCCACCCCACCCCAAAGGGTCCCCTTTCCCGGCCCAAATTTCCATCATTTTTTCCATGAGAGTATTTCATAAAATTTTCCCATTAAAAATACCCCTTTCAAAGTAATAAAAACCGAATTTTTGAAATCCACCCAAAATTTTCTTTCGTTGAAAATTAACGTTTTTTTTACCACTTTTAACACTGTTTTTAAATTGGGAATTTAAAACCAAAATGTGTCCCCCTTTAGAAGTATGATCCCCCGTCTGAAACGAGGGGATCCTGGCCCAAAAAATATTCGGAAAAAGGGCGATTCCATAAAAATACCTGCTTTTTCCAGTAAAATATCCACCTTAGGTTGCTGGAAACATCATCCTAAGGGCCCCTTCCAATGGGCCCCAGTGGGAGTGGCCCATGCTCCCAGGTTGGGGGTACAAAAAATAAGTATGGAAAATGGCTTTTGATTTTGGGCAATGTGACAGCTTGCTTCTTTATCAGGGTGGGCCCTTTTTTTTACTGACTTTTTTTTAACCCGTCTATTACAGGCAACCCCTACTCTTTAAAAGGGGCTGGGGCATTTTGGATCGAGTGCACCATAAAAAAAGGGGGGAGGCAACATGAAATCAGGGGTGGGTCTACAACCCCAGGGAAAGAAAAAAACAGCTGGTGCAATAAAAAAAAAAATGTGAATAATGTGGCCCCGGGGCGGAGCGGGTGATAAAGCCATGGCCAAAAAAAAAATTTAAAAAATTAAAAAAAATCGAAAACCACGTGAAAGCGGGGTGCGAAACGGGTGCGGAAAAAGATGAGGGAAAAGGGGGTGGGGGAAATTTTGGGCGCATGTATCTTCGAGTTTGACTCCGTCCCATTCAAAAACCAAGGGTTCACCCACCTATAAACAGGTGGGTCCTACAAATCCGTGGCCTGATGAGCGCGTTGGGGGATTTGGGAACTCTGGGCCCATGCTGCGAGGAGGGAAAAAAAAAAAAACCAGATTCTTGGGGAAAAATTGTATGTTTTAGTAAAAATTTCCTTTTCCTTTTAATCACACTTCTCTTTGAGGGAAGCGGGAAACAATTTTCCATTTATACAGGGAAGGGGAGAGCATTTGAAATGGGCGAGGCTCTCAAATAAAAAAAACAACCTGGTTTTATGTCAGTAAAACCTAAACCCTTTCAGAGTGGCTGGAATTTTTCGTGTGTCGGTGAATAAATAGCCCTATTAAAAAATTTTCAAAAAAGGAAAAACACAGAAAAGCAAGCCATTTAGGACTTTCTGCCCAAACTGTAGATTTTGGGAGGAACGTAAAACCACTCTCATTTGGGGGCAAAGGGGATGTAGTGGGGATTTTGGCAACTCCATCAGCACAAAATCGATTTGACGCAATATTGTAATGTAAAAAATGTAAATATAGGACTATATATTCATATTTATTAAAGGGTTTTGAATACTGGTAATGGGAGTAAGCTTCAAGGTGTTGTAAAACTATCAACAACAGTTGTTAGGTAAAGTATTCGGGAATTTGGGGGGGGTGAAAACAATGACAAGAGGTAAAAAAAGTTGTGTTATTTTATCAAAATTTGTTTAAAACCTATAAAGGCAGAGTTTTAATTAAAAATAAAAGGTGACAAGTTAATAAATGGGTTTAAAGGGGGGGAAGGGGCCCTTTCTCTGGGCCAAAAAAGAGTCGGCAGAAGGGGGGCAAAAGAAAAACTTTTAAATTTGGTTTTTTGGGTAAGGAGAAATTGGGGGGGGGTTTGGGAAAAAATCAATGCTGATGATGGGGGCTTGAGCCTAAAAGGTAGGGGGGAGATTTCCAAAAACAGGGGAAGAGGCTTTATAATGACCGGAGGTGGCCCCAAACGGGGAGAACGGTTTTGGGAAACCCGAAGAAAAAAGAAATTAAAAAAGAGTGAAGCAAGAAACGTGAAGACACCCAAGGGGGCGTTGGGTTTTTAACCCCACAGACACTGGACTTTCATACCCGACAGAGGTTTTAAAACGTGTGGGAATGTTGTTGTTAATTGTCTGTGTTCAGGGAGTTTAAATGGGAGTCGAACTCTGGGTCAAATAGGGAGAATGCACGAGCTAGGGCAAGGGCCCAAAATTATTTTGTTGTAAAATTTTGTGATCCCTAAATTTAGAATCGTATTTTTTATTTAGTTAAACATGAATTTCTTCCCAAACCAAAATTCCCCAAAAAACACGTACGATCCTGGTAAAAGGAAACCCCGTAGAGAGGGGTAAATCGAAAACCCACGCCCCCCCCCCCCCCCAGTTATGATTCAAATTTGGAAGGGGTTTCCATTCCAATTATGGCGCCCCATACAAAGGGGCATCCATCATCCCGCCCGGCCCTAGAGATGCTGGCGTTTCCATCCCTTGGGGTGATAACCGCAAACTAAAGATATTGAAAAACCAAAAGGGGCCGGGGGGTACAGGGTTAAAGGGAATATCCCCAATAGTAGGGACATGAAAAATTTAGCGACCCTTTCCCATCCCGGGTTGTGCATTCAAAAAAGCCCGCTGTTACAGGGAAGGGGAGCAAGGGGGTGTTGTTTTTTTTGGTTTTTTGGTTAAGGAAGGCGGCAACCCTTAGGGGCATTTAAGCCCACTCTAGGGTGGGGGGGGGGGGGAGGAGGGGCCCTTGCGGGTCAGAACCAGGGCCAGGGGTAAGGGGAGGATGGGGGGTTTCTCACGTCGCGGTCGTCATCGGGCTTTGCATCGTTCGTTGCGTAAATTTTCTCGTCGCCGGGGGGGCGTCAAGGGGAAAGGGGGAAGGTCCCCGGGCGACGTTGCCGAGCTCGCTTCTAGTTTCGGGGAGTAAGATATTTTCCGGGTCTTTTTAGCTGGATGTTTGCGGGGGGGTGGGGCTTTTTCTCTTGAATCGCCTTTTTCGATTTTGCAGAGCCCTGCTCCCGGGGGGCCAATTTTAACTTTTTTTCCTTTCAGGGGAAATTTTTGGTACAAAGTTGTCTATACTTTTTTGGTTCCTACTGCACCAAAAATGGTCAAAACCAAACAACTAATGGGGGAAATACACTTTTTCCAAGTTCTGGGCTGACACATCAAAACTTTTTTTGGGTTTTGCAGCTCTGGGGCGAGTTCGGGTTTCAATGGCCTGCTGTCATTTTATACTGCCCGGGTCTGATGTGTATTCGCGGCAGCTGAACGGGAATGCTTTTTTTTCAACTGTGTGTCCTGGTAAAATGAAGAGATGGCGATTGTATTATAAAAGGTAAATGCATTGTAATTAAAGGGGTGATGCCAATCAGGCTTTTAACGGCAAAATAAAGGGAAATCGAAAGGGGGGGAATGGCAAAGATTTTCCCGTTTCCCAAAAAACAGATTCTCGAGGTGGGAGATAGTTTGACCCTTTAGGCGAGGGACTAGAGACTCTTCCAGTTTACAAAGACATGGGCCCTTTAAAGGCGACATAAAGAGTACCAACATGGTGAAGCCCATTTAGCAAAGTGGGTAACACTGAAAAGACAAAAACATTTTATCCTTCTCCCTCCAATGCAGATAGCTAGGCGACTGCCCAGGGAAAAAAAAATTAGGGGTAAACTTTTTGGGGGGCCCTCCCTTCCAAGATTGGAAACCCACCCCTCACCACTTGGGCATGGTTGGGAATGGGGGGTGGTCGTTTTTGGCCCCGTCCCCACAGGGGAAAGTGGCCCCCCTAGTCATCTACTGCACTTTGGGGGGGCCCTTTTAATGAGAGGGGAAGGTGATGACAGGAAAACCCGTTGGAGGATATTTTACTGAAGGGAAAATGGGGGGTTTTTCACAGAAACGTCTGATCCTGAAAATAGTATGGGGGATGCCCCAATTTAGATTGATCGACGACGACGTGAGAAACTAGGGCACTTCAACCGGGGGGGGTTCATATTGCGCCGCCTGTGAATAAAAAGTTAATAAGAAGGGGTTAATGCGGAAATTTTGATGTTAGATTTTTTTTCTAAGTTTTAAAAATAACAAAATAAATTGATGATAAAAGAAAGTACCCACACCTCTCGGAAAACACATTATTGTCTTGGGTTAAAAAAATTAAAAACCCAGTTTTTACAGATAACTTTTTATTTCCAACAAAAGACAATTTTTGACGTATTAAATTAATTTTTTTTATTTCTTTTGCTTCAAAGGTAGCGGTGCCCTTTGTAATAGAAAATTAACTGAAAAACCATCTCAGGGTTTAAAATGGGGTGTCTTTAAAACAAGAAATCCTTTTGGGGGAAACTTGCCTTTAAAAACTTTAAACAAATTTTTAAACACTGGTCGGCGGGCCATTTTGGATTTATGATAAAAATGATTTCGTAAGGGTAAAATTTAAACTTTCATTTTTCAAACATATCTGTTTTCCCAAAAAAAAGTGTATTTGCCCTTTTTCTAGTTGCACTGGTTAAAAACCCTTAATTTTCCACAAGGGGGGCCGGGTTTGGCCATTTTTTAAATTTTTTTCCGGGTTTTCAAAATGGCGCCCCGTAGCGTCAAACTTTTTTAATATTCAGAATTTTTTGTGGTCAGGTTTTAAATCGAAAAAATGTTTTTTGGGTTACATGATTCTACTTGTTGGTTCAAATTTTAATTTTTCAAGAGTGGGGCCCCGGCGGGCATTTTGGGGTTTTTTTGGGGCCTCTAGTAAAATTTTGCCGGGTTTTTGGGGAGCGACAGGGGGGCTTATTTTTTTCCAAATTTTTCCATATAGTCAAATCAATCGTCAAACTATCCTTTCGAAAAAGGGGTTCATGGAACCCCTGATTATGACCTAACTGGGGGGGGGGGAGAGCCCATGTTGGCCCGGAACCTCCACTTTTTGGGGGGGTTGAAGGGGGGTTTTTTCACGTCTCGGTCGCCCTTCGTTTTTTTGTCTCGTTCTTTTGTGTCATTTGCATCGTCGTCGGGGATGTCGTCAAGGAAGGGGGAGGTTTCCCCGCCCGTTTTTTGCCAGAGCCCACCTCTAGTTTCGGGGAGTAAAAAAATTAAAAAAAGGGATTTTTCATTATAAAATGAATTTTTTAACAAAAATTTTAAAATTAAATATTTTTGATTAAAAAAACCTAAATATTTAATTTTAGGATGTTATTAAAAGTGGGTTTTTAAACCCACTTGGGTATTGAAACTAATAAATTTTTTTTTCCCCCTTAAAAATTTGATTGACAACTTCAAATTTCTGAAAGATCAAAAAACGGGGCGCTAGGTATCACATTTTTTTTAATTAAATTTAAATTCGGAAAAGGGGCGCGGAAACCCGGGTTTTGTTCAAAATTTTGGCGCCACTCTAGCCTAGTGGATACAGGAAGGAAACCCTTTTTTGCTGATCAGAAACCAAGACACGGGTAGGTTTGGGGTGGGGGGGGAAAGGGGGGGGGGAAACCAAGGAGCGGGTTTTCCACGTGGGAAGTCTTCATCTCTGGGTCATCCTTCTTTTCTATTTTTCTAAATTGTCTTTCGCCGCCCGTTGGCGAGGGAAAGGTCCAAAATGGGGGGAAAGGGTGCCCCCGACTTTGACCTTTGGGCCCCAGAGCTGCCTCTATTTCAGAATAAAATACACTGTTAATATTTTTTATTTTTGCGAATGGAATTTTTTTTTCCTGGGGGCCTTTTCCGGGCAATTCAAACCCCCGACCCCCAATGGGGGTCTGAAGTTTTGGGAAACAAAAAACCCAAAGAGCCGAGAGATATTAAAAAGTTTTTAAATTGAACACGAGAAAAAGGCGGGGCCTTTTAAAAATACACTTAAAATTTTAAAAAACATTTTTTCTATATCTGAGCTGGGTTTCGAACGATCTAAAAGGGAGATGAAAGCGAGGTTTCGGATTTCGCTCGAATTTTGGTTGGAGAATAAAGGGAGGGAGCCCTTTTTTAAATACGGCGCCAATTAAAAAACCCGCTTTGTTTTTTTGTCCTTTTCCCTTTGGGAAACAGTGTAAGACCTTATTTAGTTAAAACCTAAAAATACACCAAAAACGTAAAGGGCTGGTTATTAATGTTTTTTTTTAAAAAAAGGGTCCCTAAACCGCTGGGTAAAAAGGGCGCCATTGGGGGAAAAGGCCCCAAGCTAGTAAAAATCACCTGGGTAAAAGGGAAAGAGTTTCTTACGTCATCCGCCAGACCCCGCCTTTTTTTTTTGGGGAAATAAGGGGCCCCTCCTTCCATCATTTTTACTTGATGTTTCCCGAGAGGGAAAATATTTTCTTTCCCCCGCATTTTACGTTTTCCAGAGCAATTTTTCCGGGCCAAATGTTTCCCGGACTGAATTTAAATTAGGGGGGGCAAAACCCGGGTTGCTGGCACATAGACCAAACTGCCCGACGTAAATGGAATAAAGGGGCGCTTAAGCCCATTTAGGTATTTTTTTGCGCCACAGGGTGATTTTAAAAAGTTAGTGACAGGGAGTTTTTTGGTGTTTTCGATGTTTTTTTTTTTTTTGTTTCTAACTTAAAGGGGTTTTTTTTTTTATTGGATTAAAGACGCTTAAACCCCTTTTCCGATCAAAAATGCACCCCCGGGAAGCCTAGGGGTTTGGGGGGGGAGAGGAGGGCCGCAGCGGGTCAAAACCCCACCCCCTGGGCAATGGGAGGAAGGGGGACTTTTCCTTTCGTAGCGGCCCTTCTTCGAGTCAAAAAAAAAATGTGATTTATTTGAATAAAAATTATTAAAAAAAACAAATATGTTCGTTGTGAATAAAATTTTTAAATTAAAAAATTAGAAAAAAAAAAAATGAGGGGAAAACCCTTTCGGGTTTAAAAACCCCGCCACAGGAAAGGGGAGGGAAAGGGGGGGGGTTTTTTTACGGGCGCAGTCGTCATCGACTTTGTCATCGTTCGTGTTGTCATTGTCGTCCCCTTTTTCGGAAGAGGGCCCTCAAGGGGAAAGGGGAAAATGTTTTTTCCGACGACGATTGCCAGAGCTGGGCCCCTATTTTTTTGGCCTTTGTTGGGCTTGTTGGGTTGCGTATCTGCTTCCAATGCAGAAAGTCCAGGTTCGATTTTTCCCCCCATAGTCAGAATTTTTTAACTTCAGATTTGGACTTAATCCCCCAGTTCTTTTTTTTAGGATGTTTAAAAGGTGACTTTTTGGGGCCGTTTTTAGCAACGAAGCACATAATAAAATTCCCCCGTTGTTTTTTGAATGGGGCCCTTTTTTGATTCTGGCGTTTTATCCGCGGGTTGTTTTGCACTGTCCTACCACTGATTGGGTAATTTCCTATTAAAAATTTTGTCTTTGGTTTGGTTTTTCGGCCCCCTTTGTCGAATCGGTTTTGGGGCCCACAAGGCGGCTTAGTCGCTTTGATTTACTGTCCCCCACTGAAAATCAGTTTTATAAATGAGTGGGTAGGGCTCTGAATCCCAAATTTTTTTTATTTATTTTTGAGTAGGAATACTTTCCCCCCTTACTAGCTGATTTTTTGCGAGGTGGGCCCCTTTTTTCCTTTTAATCCCCCCTTTTACGATTAGCAGATCCATGCCCCCTGGGCCAATTCTACCCCGGGCCCCGACGGGAGGAAAATGAGAAAAATGATAAAAGTTATGTATGTTTGTGGGTTTTGTGTGTGTGTGTGTGTGGAAAAAGTGATGAAACTTACACAAATCCTTTAACTTCCCCCCCCGGGGGGGAAAAAATTTTTCCCCTCAGCTTCTTGGTTATAAATTCACTGGCACTATGCTCGGGGGCGGGGAAAAAACAAATTAAAACCGGATATAGCCAAAATTAACGGGGTTTTTTTAAACGCACAAATTTTGAAATACAGTTAAGAGGGGGAAAAAATTTAAAGATTTTCCCAAAAAAAAAAAGGGGGTTTTCCTTTTGGGGGCGAAGCTTGTTCGCATCGGGGGGGGGTGAGTCTCCCTAAAGGGGAGCTGCTAGCTGATGTTTGCGAGATGGGGCCCCTGCCTCTTGTCTGCCTTCTACGATCAAGAAAAGGGTTTTGTAAATAAATAGACGTTAAGACTAGGGCGCTTCAACCAGTTAGGTGGAGCTATTTTGCATCGGGGGTGAGTCTCCCATAAGGAGTTGCTAGCTGATGTTTGCGAGAAAGGGGCTCTGCCTCTTGGGCTCGCCTTTTAAAGATCAAAAGGGGGTTGTTTTTAAAAAAATGACGGAGAGACTAGGGCGCTTCAAACCCGGTTTGGGGCGGACAGTTTCCCCATCGCGGAGTCTCCCCCTAAGAGAGCTGCTGGCTGATTTTGCGAGATGGCTCTGCCTCTTGGGCCCCCGCCTTCTACGATTTTAAAAAAGAGGTTGTGTTTTTAAAATGACGTGAGAACTAGGGCGCTTCACCGGTTAGGTCGGAGCTAGTTCCCCATCGCGTGGTTTTTCCCTAAGAAAAGCTGCTAGCCCGATGTTTTTCGGATGGACCCCTGCCCCCTTTTCCGCCCTTTTTCCCATCAAGAGAAAGGTTTTTGTTGTAAAATAGACGTTAGAGACTAGGGCCTTAACCTTTTGGGCGGAGCTATTGCATCGCGTGAGTCTTCCCATAAAAAGCTTCTAGCTTTATTTTTGCGGGGGGGGATGGACCCTGCCTCTTGTCTCCCTTTTTACGATCAAGATACTTTTTGTTAGAAAAATTTGACGTGAAAAGACTAGGGCGCTTTTAAACCGGGAAGGTCATAATTGCGCCGCCCGGGATATTAAAAAGAATAAATTTTTATGGTGTGTGTTTTTATGTTTAAAATTTTTTTCTAATTAAAAAACATAAAAAAAATTAATTTTTTTATTATATTTATTTGCAAAAGAAAAATTAAATTTTTTTGATAAAAAATTCTGGTAAAAAAAAAAACTGGGAAAAAGGGAAAAATTTTAAGCCGTTTTTCAAGTTCTTTAAAACATTGGGAACGTAGAAATTGCGCACGCCAAGCATAGTTTTTTTAAAAACAAAAAAATTCCCCTTTGGGGCCCCCTTCCCCCGGGGCCCCGACGAGGTTTTGGTCCCGAAAATGTGGGACGTGTAGTTGGGGACCCAGTATCCGTGCCCCGTTTTTTTCTTTTCCCGATTTCTTTTACGAAAATGGAAAGGTTCGTCAATACAGCCGAGTGGGTTTTTTAATAAAATCTTCAAATTTAACTGGTTTTTTTTGACAGGGGTTTAGAATTCTGGTACCAAAAAAAAAAGATATATTATTTTTATACAAATTGCAAAAGCCCAAAAGGGTTTAAAACTGGGCCCGTGTTTTTGGGGGGTCAAAAGTGAAAGTAGGGGGCGGGGCCCTTTAAAAAAGTATTCATCCAAGTTTAAAACACGAAAATTGAAAACCAAACCCCATGGTTTATAGTTTTATTAAAAAGTTCTTCTTGTTTTTAAAAACCAATCTTACTTTTTTAATTTTAAAACTTACCCATTAAAGGACCGTCGACCTTCATAATAGGTAATTACAAAACAATTTTTCCCAAAGTTGTATCCTGTGACCACTCTTTTTCCACAAAATATTTAATGAGAGTAGGGAATTTGTGTTTTTTATACCTCTCGTGAAACCTTTTTCATGTCCCTTTTTTTTCCCCTTTTAAAAACAAAATTAAACCGATCATTTATACAAGATTTATACTTTCCCTCAAAACGTCCTGAAAAGGAAAATTCTAATGACATTGTTGGGAAAACAGGGTGCCCCAGAGTGGAGGGCCGGGGCTGTTTTACACACATGGAGTTTTTTTTAAAATTAGGGGGGTCGTTAAAACCCAAAACTAGCCCCTAAGGGGGTTTTGGGGAGAAATTGAAAAACCCATAACCACCACGGGTAGGGGGAAAGGGAAAAAAGGGATTCTCACGTATTGGTCTTACGTATTTTGTCATCGTCGTCGTCGGATTAGGTCGTCAAGAGAAAAAGGGAGAGTCCCTTTTGACATGCTCGCCAGAGCTTTGCCCGTAGTTTCGGGGGGTAATAAAAACTCCCCCTATTCCAGGTATTATTTTTTCCCCGCCCTTTTTCAAATTACAGAGCCATGGTTTTGGGCCAAATTCTTTCCCCGGGCCCAGATGGGGCATTAACATGGAATTCTAAAAAACTCGACTTTATTTGTTTTTGGCCAGTCAGGGCCCAGGGCAGAACTGAGAAAATACGACAGTAGAGCCCCACATCTCCCCTACGCGAGAGTCTGATAAACGAGGTCCTGGGTTCGAATCCCATATAGGTCGGCATTCCTGACTGAAGGTTTTTCCCGAGGTGACTATTGTAACGCCCTCTAAACGATAATTTAAAATCGAAGGAAGATGACTGCAATCAGATTGTGGGTCTTGAATTTAACAGGGAAATACATAGTTTTTATTTTTTGGAGGCGGGACGTAACGTCCCTGTCTGCCATTATATGAGTATTTTGGTCCATAAGTGTCAACACTGAGCTAAGTGCTACACTTAATAATTTAGAGCGACGATACTTTTAATATTGTTTCTACACTTCATTGCCTTCCACCACCTTATAAGGAAATACGATTTTCTAAAATATAGTTTGATGTACTATTTTCAGACCGCAGGTACACAACTCTTATTTGTACCGTCTGACAAAAAATCGTACATCAAACGATATTTCAGAAAATCGCTTTTTCTTATAATAGTACAGGGCCGTTGTGATATGACCCACGCATTCAAAAAAACAAGCAGGGACCGGTTGGGATTTATTAAGATGGGTCTCCTGAACATCCCCAACAGAATCCCAAAAAATCCGGTTGCGGGTTATCCGCATTTTGAAATTTATTTTCAATTTTTTAAATTTTGTCGAAGAATGAAAAATTAGCTATATTGAAAGAAGTATTGGGCCGAAATAGCTCAAATTTGTTTTAAATTGTTTTCAAAGGAACAATCAAAGCATTTGGTGCGCCCTGCTTTAATTATCTGGCGACCTACGGCCCATGATGGAAACTTTTACTCTTTTTCTTTCAATTGTTGGAATAGTTTTCGCATATTTGTCAAAATAAAGTAGAAATTAACGATCCGATGAAAATTTGTTTCAAATAAAAGTTGTAGAGCATGAAAAAAACACATCCATTTCATATTCTAGACTGTCTTCGTAGATAACAATGGCCGAACGCTACATGACAAGCAATACAAATTGTGCGGTGAGCAGTGTCAGATGATTGCTCGATGCTAGCGCAGTCCCGGGCCATAAGTCTCGTATGAATTTCGACCTATATAGATTTTCTCTTCTGATCCTGTTAGGGTATACCTTAAGGATAAAAAATCTTGGGTAAACCTCGCCTAAGTTTGTTTTACGACGCCATCTTCTTTTGGGCATACGAGAAGTATACACGCACATGGTTTTCATACATTTTACATACTTTTGACAACATGTGTAATAAATCTGACTTTATATTTGGATTCTCCAACAAATTTCTAATTAAATGATATGAATTTGCCAATTTGGTCATTCTGGGAACATTATTTGTATGGAAATACATATTATTATTAGTCCTGCATAAAGGTGTTCTATTTTCGTCAAATTGTGCGTTTCATGATAGACATATAAAATTTGGCACACAGTATACGAAAATGTAATTGGATAATTAATTGACTATGTAGGACAATCTCATTATGCCCAACGACACCAATGACGGCCATTTTGCAAGGTGGCCACAAAACCTTTTTTTGAAAATTTGTGGCAGAATGTTGAAATTTGGTACACACTTAGAACATGTTATTGAAAAATGATTGTTAAACAGGGCTATGTCAAACTAACTAAGACAATGGCACCACTGGCGGCCATTTTAGAAGATGGCCGACACACACATTAATATACGAACCACGTAAATTTTATGGTAGAATCTTGTTTTTTGGTACAAAACATAGGGCACTCCATTGCAAAGTGTCATATTTATGTGTTATATCAATACTTCTTAGAAACAATGTGGTATGGATCCGCTATCGCGTATCTAGATTAGTTGCTATGGCATTAAAAACTACCAATAATACTGCTTTAATAATACACTTGTTTTCCTTATACACTGTAGACAATTATTGACAAGTTTCTTACACTATATTGTTTGAATGTTTATGCATTTTAAATACGCCCAGCATCAAACTATGTTTGATAAATCTGCGAGAAATCGATTTAAACACAAAGTACTGTTTTACGATGTTCATGAAAGCTTCCATAAGTATTTTAAAAAACCAGGTCTGCGAAATTAAATTTTGCATTTACCCGGAATAACGGTTTTTTTCCCTTGTTGGTATTTTTAAATTTTCTCAAAAATGCCATATTTGACTGTCCATTGTTAAGCACTAAATTGCATTTGAGGAAAAATTCTTTCTACGTACAATGAAATGACTTAAATAACGATTCGATTACAACCAAAGTTGTAATCTAATATGGCTGATAATTCCTATTATCCACAACATCTAAGTGAATGATGTAACAAAAGAGTAAAAAACAGCACGAAAAGAGTATTCATATTGTGGATATTAGGAATTATTAGCCAATTAGATTAAAACTTTGGTTGTAATCGGATCGATATTTAAGTCATTTCAATGTGCGTAGAAAGAATTTTTCCTCAAATGCAATTTAGTGCGTAACAATGGACAGTCAAATATGGCATTTTTGAGAAAATTTCAAAATACCAACAATGGAAAAACCGTTATTCCGGGTAAATGCAAAATTTAATTTCGCAGACCTGGTTTTTTAAAATACTTATGAAAGCTTTCATGAACATCGTAAAACAGTACACACACAACAGTTTAAATCGATTTTTCGCAGATTTATCAAACATAGTTTGATGCTGGGCGCATTTAAAATGCATAAACATTCAAACAATATAGTGTAAGAAACTTGTCAATAATTGTCTACAGTGTATAAGGAAAACAAGTGTTTTATTATAAACAGTATTATTGGTAGTTTTTAATGCCATAGCAACTAATCTAGATACGCGAAAGCGGATCCATACCACATTGTTTCTAAGAAGTATTGATATACACATAAATATGACACTTTGCAATGGAGTGCCCTATGTGTGTACCAAATAACAAGATTATATCATAAAATTTACGTGGTTCGTAATAATGTGTGTGTCGGCCATCTTCTAAATGGCCGCCAGTGGTGCCATTGTCTTAGTTAGTTTGACATGGCCCTGTTTAACAGTCATTTTTCAATAACATGTTCTAAGTGTGTACCAAATTTAAACATTCTGCCACAAATTTTCAAAAATAAGTTTTGTGGCCACCTTGTAAAATGGCCGTCATTGGTGTCGTGGGGCAATAATGAGATTGCCCTATATAGTCAATTAATTATCCAATTACATTTTCGTATACTGTTTGCCAAATTTTATATGTCTATCATGAAACGCACAATTTGACGAAAATAGAACACTTTTATGCAGGACTAATAATAATATGTATTTCCCTATAAATAATCCCACAATGTTCCCAGGATAACCAAATTGGCAAATTCATATCATTTAATTAGAAATTTGTTGGAGAATCCAAATATAAAGTCAGATTTATTACACATGTTGTCAAAAGTATGTAAAATGTATGAAAACCAAGTGCGTGTACATCTCGTATGCCCAAAAGAAGATGGCGTCGTAAAACAAACTTAGGAGAGGTTTACCCAAGAATTTTTATCCTTAAGGTATACCCTAACAGGATCAGAAGAGAAAATCTATATAGGTCGAAATTCATACGAGACTTATGGCCCGGGACTGCGCTAGCATCGAGCAATCATCTGACACTGCTCACCGCACAATTTGTATTGATTGTCATGTAGCGTTCGGCCATTGTTATCTACGAAGACAGTCTAGAATATGAAATAAATGTGTTTTTTCATGCTCTATAACTTTTATTTGAAACACATTTTCATCGGATCGTTAGTTTCTACTTTATTTTAATAAATATGTAAAAACAAATTAAGATAATTTTTTAAAAAGAGAGTAATAATTTGAATCAAGTCAATCAAGTCGCCAGTAAATCAAAACAGGGCGTGCCAAACGAGTAATGATCAATGACTGATTCGTATCAAACAATTTAAAACAATTTTGAGCTATTTCGATCCAATACTTCACTCAATATCGCTAATTTTCCATTCTTCGACAAACAAAAAAATCTGAAAATTGGTTTTCAAAATGGCGGATAACCCGCAACCGGATTTTTTGGGATTCTGTTGGGGATGTTCAGGAGACCTTCCTGAACAAATTCCAAATGGTCCCTGCTTGCTTTTTTGAATGCGTGGGTTAAGGCCTAAATGAGCTAATTGCACTGTACTATAAGGAGGTGGAAGGCAATGAAGTGTAGAAACACTATTGGAAACATTATCACTCTAATTATGAAGTGTAGCACCTATATCAGTGTTAACACTTTTGTCCCAAAATTTGCATATAATGGCTGACATGGACACGCTCATAATTTTTTTTGCTTCCGCCCTCCATTTACATTTTTATTTCCCCCCCCCCTCCACCACCCCCTTCATCACCCAAAACAGTCGGCTTGATTTCGTCCACTCTTGTCCATTCTATAAGAACACTGTCTGATTATTTAAGCCATAATTCCAGCTCTTGTCATAAACCTAAAAAAAACTAAACAAGCATCATTTTGAATTCATTTTGGAAATCAGCCGTCATTTTAAAAAATGGCCGCTTTTTTGGTGACATACATGGAAATTGAGGTAAATCTCTAAAATTTCATTTAGTCCATATCTAACATTGTGCCAAGTGGCATATTCCAATAAAAAAATGCAGTTTTTTTTCTGTACCACGTTGACTGCATCTTAGAACGACGACGTGAGAAACTAAGGTGCTTCAACCCGTTAGGTCATTTTGCACAGCCTGTATTATTGTTAATTAAATGAGATTAAAGTGTGTTTGATGGTTATGTTGTTTTCTAAGTAAATAAAGGAAAATACGATGACCGAGATGATGGTGATAGCAATAGAAACGTTATTTATTTGGTTAAAAAACGGAAATATAATGAAATTGTGTGTAAAATTAAAATTATAGATAATTCGTCACCGTTATCATATTGCCATGTTTAGGGTAGTTTCTACCCTTGTTACTGGTATTGCATGGACTGTTTCTTATGCCAAGTGACGTGGGTTCTTTTGTTGATAAAACTGATTGACACACTTCTTACACAATTTGGATTATGACAACAATGAATTGGAATGTGCCGCATTGGCGCTTGCCGCTTACATTACTTTATTGGGAACAAAACAGTTGTTGTTTAATTTAGGAAATAACGCAGACCTTTCAATAACATGAGATTGCCGAGTAGTGGTGACGAGGTTGAGGGGAAGGGACTTAGGCCATTGAGACGTACAGACTGAGCCCTGGAGGGGGAAAGTCGAGAGGAGTCTAGGGGAAGCTTCTTTGTGTGCGAGGTGTGATCTGATCGGGGAGTTACATTCTGACCAGCAAATGAACAAGTTGTCCTCGAGGAAGAGTTGAGTGTGTTTTGCCTAGGCCAGTAATAACGTTCGGTAACAAATGGAGTTGGACTCAGAGAACTGAAGGAAGAACAATAAGAGACCGTATCAGGAGTGCCAGGAGTCAGGGTGAGTCCGAGAGGCGGCAGCCGACCCAAGTGGCGAAGAGAGAAGACCTGGGGCGAGTCATCCAGGGGTCCGGGTTCGAGACATCGACACTGACATACCAGGGTCCAAATGGAATAGAGTAAGCTAAATGATTTCAATACAGTAATGTCAGTGAAGTCAGGGGACACGAACTCACGTTCAGTCGGGTAAAATGCATGCACTCAGCTGATAGGCAAGATTAGGTAGTCAAATTGCCAAATACATGTGCTCCTTCTTTTTGTTGAAATAATGATCTTGTTTACATGTCCTGGAAATCACTCCAATTATACCTGTCGATCTTGGTCACCGTTGTGAAGATTAGTCTGTGTAACAAGCTATAGCTACGTTCCCCAAAACAATAGTTACTTTGGTAAATAACATCTATACCAAAGGGCTAATCAACCTCTCAACGTGACAATATAATTTAAATATAAATAAATATAAATTAAATAAATATTATTAAAATATAATTATTTATAATTCCAGATAGAAAATAACTTTGGTACAACAGATTCATTTTCTGTCCCCCTCACATAATATTTATTATGTAACATATTCTAATGTTACCTGTACCCCTAAGATTTAAAATATAATTTTAAATTACTATGCTCATGACAAGAATATAAGTGTGAATAAAAATCAGTAAACATTTAAGAATAAAGGTTTTTGTGTGTATTTGGTATAAGGGTCCGTCAACCGTGTGGTCAGGGAGTTCTCCTCTAATTGTTGGCTGATGTTTGCAAGTTGGAGTTCATCTCAATTATCGCCATCCACGATAGCCTCTGCTAATCGTACAAGGCGTTTCAAGTTTCAAGAGAAAAGTCCACCGCTCAAACATAATATGCTAGTAAGAGGGGAGAAATATTACTCCCCGAGTTTAAAATCTTTTTGGGCCAAATTGGCAAACCCTTTTCCGCGGGCCCCCGGGCCCCAACCTCGCTCCCCACCCAAAAACGTTTGTGGGCCGGGGGGATAAACCCCAGCGCGGGTGGGGCAGGGGGGTTAGGGGGGTTTTCGACTTCTAAATGAGAATTTGTTGGTTAAACCCCCGGCCAATTTTGTTTTTTTTTTTACATTCTATTTTTTAAATTTTTTTCTTTTATAACATTTTTTAAAAATTTTAAAAAAAAAAAAATTAATAAAACTCTTTTTGGGGGTAAAAAAATCCATTATTTTTTAAATAGAAACTTTAAAAGGGGTTAGTGGGTTTGTTTTTGTTTATGGATGATTTTAAATTAAATTAAAGTCCCTTTTGCGATAAAGTTCTTCATATTTTAAATAAAAAACCAAAAGGTTTTTGGTGGGTTTTTTTGTTTATAGATGATTTTAAATTTTAATTAAAGTCCGTTTCGCGTAAAAGTACTTCATTTTTTAAAATAGAAACTTTAAAGGATTTTGTAGTTTTTTTTGTTTATGGTGAAAACCAATTAAATAACTCCTTTTGGGGTTGAAACCCCTTTAAATTTTAAATAAAAACCGTTAAATTTGTTTTTTTTTTTATTTTGTTTATAGATGAAAAATAGCCCCTTTTATAATTTAAATAAAAACGAAAAAGGGTGTTGATTTTTTTGTTTATGGATGAAAAATAGTCCTTTTTTATTTTTAAAAAAGAAACGAAAAAGGGGTTTGTTATATTTTTTCACGTCCGCTAAAATGTCATTCGCATTATTTTTATTAAAAGGGTTTTAACTATTTTTTTGAACCGGGGGGGCCGACATTGTGTGATGCGCGGGGCTTACTGAGACGGGTTTAAACATGGTGCGCCGGCCGGGGCCAAAGCAGAGAGCCAAAGGTTAGAAAAAATTCCCGGCCCCAAGCCCCAAATTAACTAAACCAAATCTAGAGGCGAGCTCTGGGGGTTCGTCGTCGGGAAACTTTCCCCCTTTTCCCTTTGCCCAACCTCCCGACGAAGACAAACCACACGGGGGGGAAACCACCCAATTTTTCCTGCCCTCCCCCGTATTTTTCCCCCTTTCCCTCTGCCCCCTTCGCCTGCCCCCGGGCCCATGTTTCCCCCCGGGCCCCTTTCCCCCGGCCACCAAAACCCCCAAATGCCCTCCCCCTTGCTTGTGGCTGGTTCTGACCCGAAACAAGTCTGTCCTTTCCCGCGTCCCCCCACGTCCCCCCTTATTTTCCCCTTTCCCTTTGGAAAATTTGTATATTTTAATAAATTTAACTAATAAACAACTTCGTATCAAAAGGGGGCGCAATAAACCTAACGATTGACGCCCCTTTAAACCCTTTAAAAAAAATCAACTTTAAAGGTTTTGACCTCAACGTAAACTGCAATCAGACGTAAATTTCCCAGGACTGAGATTTTGGGAAACCCCAAATTTAAAGGGGCAGAGATATGCCGTATTATCGAAACATACACAAGAGGATCTAGGACGCTCAACCACTAGGTTTTTTGTTTTCCGCCCAAGATAAAACAAGTTTTAAAAAAAGTGATTGGGTAAATTTAAATTTTTATTTTCATTTGTGTTTTTTTTATTTATGTATTTTTCAAATTTGTGGATTTTACCATTTGAAAATTTTTTAAAGCATTGGGTTAAAAATTGATTTAAAAAAACAATTTTTTTTAAGTTAAAAGTAATAAGTGCGCGATAAAACCTTTTTTGGCTATAAAGCGCCACCTAGCCAAGGAAATATTGGGGGAGGGGCCCATACTGAAAGAACCCGTTAGGGGAAAAGGGGGGGGAGTGGGGCTTTCTCACGTTTTTGGGGCGTCATCGTCTTTGTCCCCCGTTGTCGGGGGGGTCGTCAAAGGGGAAGGGGTTTTAAAGGTTTTTCCCCCATTTTTAAAATTGGCCCGAGCTCGCCTCTGTTTTGGGGATTTTTATCTCCCCCCTTACTAAGCTGATGTTTGCGTTTTGTTCGTTTTTGTCCCAAATTTTAAAGAACTCAGGGCTTTCTTTCCTAAAGACGACAGAGAATTTCCCAGGGCGCACCAAACCGGGTTTCGTTTATATTGGCTGCCTGAAAAGTTTAGGTAGTAAAATGGGTTCATTGAAAGGGTTTTATGATTTTGTTTTTTTCTAAAAATTTAAAACCAAAAAAAAAAAAAAAAATTTACAATGATTTTTTTTAATCGGGTTTATTTAGTTTTTTGGGGGCCCCTCAACCGTAAGGGGCATCCCGGTCCCATTAGCCTAGGGAAAAGTTGGAGGAGGGGTATACTGGTCAGAAACCCCCCCCACGGGTAAGGAGAGGGAAAAGGGGATTCCTTTTACTTTGCGGGGCCCCTCCCCGTCATTGTCATTTTTTCGTTACGTCATAGTCCCTTGTTTCGGGGGTGTCAAAGGAAGAAAAGGTGTACCCAACGACGTTTGCCAGAGCTCGCCTCTAGTTTTTGGGGAGTAATTCTCCCCCCTTACAAGCTGATGTTTTGCGAGTCTATTTTTCTCTTTAATCTCCTTGTAACATTAAACAGAGCCATTTCTCTGGGTCAATTCCCACCCTGTTTTTTTTTTATGATTATTA